>JAFBJT010034450.1:0-36265 GCA_016785325.1 Chascanopsetta lugubris | reverse complement strand
TTTCCCGGGGCCACCCCCCCCCCCACAAGATACCACGGGGACACAGTCATAGGCCTTTTCCAGATCCACAAAGCACATGTGGACTTGTTGGGCAAACTCCCATGCTCCCTCCAGCACCCAGGTACGGGTGCAGAGCTGGTCCAATGTTCCAAATTAAAAGTAGACAGGATACCAACCAGAGAATGGTGCCAAGATTTTCAAAGAACAGCCTCCCTGGCAGGAAGTATCCAGCGTCCAGGACGATTGGTGGGAGCAGAAAGAGGAAGAAAGCGTCTGCGCTGAGAGTTGGAGGGGCCGAGTGTCGCACACCATAGATCACACCTCCCACCAGGAGGCCCACCATGATGAGGAGGCAGCTCTCTGGGACAACCGCAGGGACTCGACCGGACCAGTGGAAACCTGGAAGTGTGGGAGGTGCGGAGAAAGAGAAGAGCGGAAAAGACACAAGCGCTGTCTAATATGATGCTGAGAGACAGATTATATTCAGCACAAAGTATATGGCACACTCTTTACAATTCCAGAATTGTCTGCTCTCTGATACTTAATCATCTGTAACGTCCTGTTAAAACGTATGTAGTGAGTGAATTTAAGGCTTACCCAGTTTGGCCAGTGAGGCCAGCATGATCCACAGCACAATCTCAAAGGGAGCCTGAACATGGTGGTAGTCCATGCTGAAGACCCTCAGAGCCACCGGCACGCTCGCTGACAGGGCCGTACCCTCGCTGCTGTTGAGGCCCTGCAAAGTGGGGCGGTCGTCATGGGGAAGCTCATCTGAGGGAGTCAACCCTGAACTTCCCATCAGGCCAGAGGTGGAGAACAGCAGAAAGAGAGAGCACAGAGCCGCAGCCATGGTGGGACAAGTAGAGAGAGAGAGAGAGAGAGAGAGAGAGGGGATGGGACAGGGTTGTGGAGACACACACATACAAAACAACCTGACCATGGGTTCGGCACCCACTATTGTGCGCAGGAATCCCTGAGTTAGCATTGATACCCGGCAATACAGAGCTCTCTCTCTCTCTCTCTCTCTCTCTCTCTCTCTCTCTCTCTCTCTCTCTCTCCTCTCTCTCTCTCTCACACACACACACACACGGATACACGAACACACTGAATTATGTGAGCAGTGTAAGGGTACGTTTTTTGAGTTTAAAATGACCCAAAACAAAGGACTTTGTAAAACATGTATTGACTCATCCATTCGTTTGTGACCTTGACTGTAATCTTTCTTTCTTTTCATGTTTTAAGGCGCATTCCTCAATGCATTATGATTAAGCTTATTCATAGTCTCGCTTATAAAGGTTGACCATTACAATAATGTAACCACTCATGCACATTCGGTGATTTAAAGGAAATGTGGGTTAAAGGTGCAGTGTGGAATTTTTCCAGTGATATCAAAACATAAATCTTATTGAAGTGCTTAAATATGTTTTATTACTTGTGTAATGAACCTAACACATAAACCAGATTAGTGTTTCTGTTATAAGTAAATACATTTGTTAAAGTCGTGCAACTCCAGCCTGTCATCCATAATAAACCGTTGCCTTGTCTATTTCGGTCTAATCGCCACCTGTCTACAGCCAGCGATTATATAATAATAATTATTATATATGTATATATGTATATATATATATATATATATATATATATAATAGCTCACGGATGCGCAGAACGGCTCTCAGACAAACGGCTGGTTGAACGGGACGTGTGCCTGCTCTGTGCAAGCGCAAAGTAAGAGCTCTCGAAACAGTAGAGGAAGAATACTCGGAGGGTGATGGCGGTTGTTGTTGTTGTTGATACTCAAGTCTGCGCTCAGCAGCGGAGCACTATGGAGGATTGAGTTTACTCGGTGAAACCAGTCAAGCACCCGGGGATCATCCCGACTCGGTGCCTGAACACGAGCCTTGATGAGGCCAAACGTCCGCGGGACCAACAACAGCAGCAAACATTGTATGTTGGATGTAACGTGTCACCAAAACACATCACTTGTCAAAGGCTGCTATGACAGCACAGCAAGTATGAGTTATAATATTTATTTTCTCAAACATTCAGTACTGAACACATTTCCTACCTCAGCAGAATGAGTTATGATGCGGTAACATGACTGTGGTTCTGCACTTTTACAAGTCATAATAATTCAAGAACAAGTGTTTGATGTCATGTCTGTCTGTCTCCTCAGTGACGCTTGTTGCTGCCGTTCACAACATGAAGGATCACACACACGGTGAGTTGTGTTCAGGCTCCCATTCACTATGACAGTTTGAAATATATTGAAATAAATCATATAATAATAATAATAATAATAATAATAATAATAATAATAATAATAATAATAATAATAATAATAATAATAATAATATATTTATTTGTAAAAGGGTGACCCCAACCCTGAGCCAGAAGGTCCAGAGGAGGATGAATAAAGTTCTTGACTTCCTGTTCCTCTCTCGTGCAGCGTTTCCAAACATCAGGCCGAAGCAGCAGCTCCTGCAGCATGAGTCCCTGTCCATCAGCGGTGAGGAGGTCAAAGGTCACAGTGAGTGGAGGGTGATGAGGAGGTTGGATGATGGAACAAACTCTTCTTCACATCATCATCATCATCATCATATTCAAACGGCTCGTCAGAGCAACAGCAGCGAGTGCTGGTGTGAGAACCAGGACGGAGACAGAAGTGGTTCTGTTCACATCATCATCACTGGTGAGCTCAGATCATTGATCTGTGTCAAACACTTCCTTATCAATGAGTGATGATTGAACATGGGAGCCTCTAGTGGCCACCCTGTGAACTGCAGGTTTGTCTGTTCTCCTCAGATGATCCTAGAGGTTCCTGCTCCTCCTGTGATGAAGGGAGCAGATGTGACTGCGCTACAGACAACATCAGTGTGGGAATGGACAGAGGAGAGATGAGGATGAGGAACGTCTCTGAGTCTGATGAAGGACGGCACAAGTGCAGCGTCTCTGAAGAGGGACAATCACCAGAGAGCTGGCTGAGGGTCAGAGGTCAGTCTGTATTTATGTATTTAGTTTTACGTTACTGACTCAAATCAAAGTTGTACAAATTCATTCTTATTGTCTCTGCGTGTCAGATCCGTCCTCTCGTGTCTCCGGCTGTGGACACGTCCCTCGGTCGTCCCTCTTTTCTCTAGCTACTGATCATCGCCATCACCGTTTCACCCACGTCTCAGCTCGTGTCGAAGTTTCTTTATCCAAAACATACAAGTGAGATTAGAGTCAATAACTCGACTTCTTGAAAGCTTTTATTTTATTTTTTTTTACATTTTATTTCAACCCATTTTTTTTTCTTCTGCTTTTTTCCCCCTGCTTTTAATGTTAATGATTAATTTTAATGCTTTACTTCACACCAGCATCCGTCTGCTGCTCATCCGACACGTCCACACCAGCAGGGCCGGCTCTACCCAACCGGCTCCTGTCGTCTCCTGTCGTTCACTTTAAAGAGCCGGCTCGCGACCGACACATCACGAGAGCATATTAACCTCGAAAGCCCTCCGCCTCACTCTTTGACTCGCGCTCCTCGTGCGCGCGCCCGGTGCTGTGTGGTCCGCGCCCCCGGAGAACCTCCTCAGGCCCGGGCGACCACGCCGCTCCTGACGCCCGCGTCGAGTGTGGGGCCCGAGTGTAGGACGGGTGCTCTCGGTCAGATGAAGACACAGGCTGGGTTTTGTTTTCTCGTCCCTCTCTCTCTCCCCTCCATCTTTGCTCGTTTCTCGGGACGAAGTCGACAACCGGTTTTCCCGCGTCAAATAAGGTAAGTGACGTCCCACTTCGAGCTTCTCAATGCAAGCGCGTTCATGTTCCACTTTAGTCGAAAACACTGGACACAACTTAACTGAAGGCGAGTGGAGTTAGACAGCAAACTAAACTAAATCTGCTTAGTAACGAACGGGAACATTCAACTTTGATTTACGATGTGTCGTAAATCGCGCTTTTGTTGTTGTTGTTTTTATTGAATCCTACAAAATAACATGAACGGTAACAAAGTCAAATATCAACATCATTATCTTACATTTCAATGTAACTTCTTGTCTCCCTGGAATTCTTTACTGAGCTGTTGTTACCGTGTATATCACACTTCAAACCGCCAAACAACATCGGAAACCCCGTTGTGTGACTGACAACTGAAGCGGAGTGAGATGATTGATGAATTGCGATGCCCTTTTAAAACGGCAGAGGGCGCAGTCTCCATTTGTTTTAACCTAAGTAGTACTTCTCGTTTCTTTCCCCCGTTAAGCAGTGCTTCTAATCACTTCCTGTCTTTCATCACTTCCGATCTTTAGAAACAACAACTGTATTCAATTCAATAGCACATGAATGATAACAAAGTCAAATACAAACAACATCATCTCACATTTCAAGGCATCCTCACATGTCCTCCGAAATTCTCAACTGAACTGTTGCCGTGGTGTGCACAACATTTCAAACATAGACATACAACAAACATAAATTAAAAAAAAAAGAATAATAAAAATGAGAGGATAGTAAAATAAACAATAGAGCAATTAGATAAATAGACAGCTAAAAGTAAAGTGAAAACCATAAACAAGTGAGACCATGCTAATTAAATACAAGGGGTTTAGAATAGATAACATTTTGCTATCAATGTGTACAATTTATTTGCATGGGGATTGTTTTATTTGTTTCATTTTTGTAACAAGGAGAGTACATGTTGAAGGGCAGACCATGGGGGATTTGGCAGACCGACACTTGTGTATGTAATATTTTGTAATAGTGATAACAATGAGATTATTCACAAAAAAACGATATCTTTTTATCTTTGTGGATTACTCCTATTTGAATACTTTGAAAGGACCAGAAGTCGATGTTTCTGGAGCCGGACGATATTCATTCGTAGAGAGAGTTCCACAGATTTTGGACAGTCTCGCATTCGTGAAACAGGTGCTCTGTCGTTTCCAAAGGCGTTTTACAAATATAACAATTTTCAACCTCAAAATTGACCCTCTCTCTCTCTTATCTTTCACAGTGAGTGTGGCTGTTTGTCTGGCCATGTCTCATATCTGTCCCTCAGTTTAATGTCTGTTACTTATAAATCCGGAGTATGTGTCCCCTACCAGAAAGTCCATCACGAGTCTGTGTGGCGGATGTCCAGTGTTGGGGTTAAACTCCATCTGGTTTGGGGTTAAATGTCAAGAGTTTTTGGAGAAACTGAATAATTAATTAAATTGATTATTCATTCATCGGTTATTATTACAAATAACTTAGTGTGTGAAGTGCTGTGGTCGAGGATCTTTAATCCGACTAATTTGATTTCAGGCCTTACGATATTTAATCAGTAATCAGAATGATAATTTCAGCAAAAACAGCAATACATTTTAATAATTTATAATAAAATAAACAGCAATGATTCTCAGAAAAGTTTTGCAACTGAGAATACTGGTTAAAATAAACTAATTCTATCGACAACAAGCAGGTTTACATGTTGTACTCAAGACTTTATTGTCACTCTGGTTTTACGAGTGTGTTAAAAACGTGTGCTGATGATTTAAAATAATCATTTAAATAGAAGGAGGATGACAAAAATAATCATGTGTAATTCACTCTATGAATAAAGTAGCAGTTTACATATGTGGTGATAAATCCTCAGAGAACAAACATGTGTCCACAGCTTCCCTGTGGTCACAGGCCTGCATCACCATAGCTCGCCATAGCATAGCAGCTAACGTTAGCCCGGTGGCTAACTGACAGTAGCTCAGCAATCAGACCACGATCAACATAAAAAAACCAGCGCAGAATGATCACTGGTAGAGTGTTTATTTATGTTTACAGACGTTAGCAACATTGTAAATATACTAATATAAAAAAAAAAAATTCTTCTCAGTTTCTTCTCAATCGCTGCTCGAGGATGTTTGAAGCCGTGGAGCCACCGTAGCTCTGCTGACACTCTGAAAGGGAGGGGCTGTGCCAGAGCGCTTGCAGTTAGATGTAATACTTAAGCGGCACCACCAGATATCAGTAAAACTGCCACACTGCACCTTTAAGATTTATTCACCGCTGAAAATGGATTCCTCCTTATGATTTACCTTGTGTACATTTCAGTGTGTCATGTACTGCATGAATAACGACGGCTAGATTTGACTGGGAGAAGATGGCCATGGTTAGGATTAAGTTCAATATGCACTTTATGAAACCTCAGCTGCTGGCAATAGCTTTGTGTTAGTCAAAACTAAATAAACCGGTGTTTACTGTGAAACTATGCAGTTGATATCATGCATTTAATTAGAGTTTATTGCTCATTTCAACTGAACGCCATGAATAAAGCATGTGTACAATATATTTCAACATGTAATCATAGATACACAATGCACTTCTGAACAATGATGAATTTGAAGATGTTTTTCTGAGCATCCATATCAACACAATCACAATGAACTTGTTAACATCGCCCAGTAACTCTCAACTGTGGGTCTCGACCCAGAAGTGGGTCGCAGACTGGTTTTCGGTGCGTCACGGGGCTCTGAATGGAAAAAAAAAGTTACGAAAAATAATTCTGTGCTTTTATTTTGAAGAGGATTTTTTTATGGTTCAGAGAGCTGTCCATTCACACCCCTATGTAGCATCGCCACCTGCTGGTTTATCATTAAACCTAAACGTTTTTAGTAGTTGGCATACTGTGATATTCTGTACATTCACAAATCTTTTGAGAAGTTGAACATTTTTCTTGGCTTGGGTTGCAGCTTGTTGTTGAGAGCTGATGGTGGGTCCCAAGGCCAGACCAGTTGAGATCCACTGATATAGACCATCTTCACAAATCACAAAGTTAGCTCAGCTCCTTGACCTCACTGGATGTCCCACAAATGATGTATGTGTGTGTGTGTGTGTGTGTGTGTGTGTTTTAAGAAATTGCAAAAACTCCTCAACCAATTTCCATGGCAATCTCCCAGAGGGTTGGAGCATGACCCAAAGATGAACCCATTAACTTCAGGTGTGGATCTTGATCAAGGGGCAATTACAAACTTTCTTTTCACTTTCTGTAACATTACCATGACCATTACCATAACACAGGGCATTATTTGACGGGATTAATTTGTGAATGATACAAAAACAATTAGACCTGTCAAGGTGACTAATATTCATGAGTGCGAGCATTTCAGTGCAGTTCCAAATAACTATTTGGTTCTAGGGAATTTATATGTACTTATTGTTACAGTAGCATGGCAGCTAACATTAGCACGGTGTAACCACTTGTATTTATATGTACCAGGTGAAAGTATGTTCTCTACTGAGTTCCATTTTAGTTTATACCGGACTTGACTCAGCGGTGCTCAATCTTTATTTAGCACTAAATCATTTAGAAATTAGAAATTAATCTCTGTAGTGACCCCACACGTCAAACAGTCTTACATAATACCGCCTCAAATCTGATATTAACAGAAAAGAAACTCCATAGTGTCCATCAGTTTTGGTGCAGATATGTGTGTAAGCTCAGGTTTCTTAAAAAAACACCTCCAGATTGGAGGAGCTGGGTCTTGCACATCACAAGTCAAACTGAAGCAGGCAGATGCTTCATAAATCCACTAAGGTGATAGTCAGTCCATGTTCCAGCTCCCAGTGATCTGCAAGGTGTCGTGAAAAGAACTGCTGACTCCAAACACACCGCACATGTCAACGTGCTGCAAATAGACCATTCGGGGCCTGTCAAGTTGTGATGCACAGCTCCTCAATACATATATATCATCACTATACATACGGAGGCGACTGAGAAATCTACATATTCTCATCTTGAGGTGTATTAACTATTCACAGTTGGTCACAACACATATTTTTGTCACTTCTAAAAATATTACAAGACAATAACCTGCTGACATTAATTTATAAGACTGTAACACATTCCTATTCTTTCAATGACAACTGAGGGCCACCATAGGTTCTCCTACATGCTCAGAAGGGTCCGAGTGAGGTGATGGAGACAAACTTGCAACTTCACCACTAGATGTCACCAAATCTTACACACTGCTCCTTTAAATGTTTTTTTCTTTTTTTCCATCAACCTGAAATGAGCCCATTTCAGGACATACTAAAATCATCTGAGTTTTAATAACAACTGAGGGCCACCATAGGTTCTCCACATGCTCAGAAGGGTGAGGGCGAAGTGATGGATACAACATGCAACTTCACCTGTAGATGTCACCAGATCTTACACACTGCACCTTTAAAGCCGGGAATCATTTGGGTTTTCATTACACAACAAGAAGCTCTTTTTATGTTTTTATATTATTTTATGAGGGTTGCCATATGTTATTTTACACTTAGAGAGGCGCAAATGAGGAAACAGTGGAAATGAATTGGTTGTGGTCATCAATCTCACCAATAGATGTCAATAAATCCTACATACAGTCACTTTAAAGGTTGGACGAACATGCCGAGTTAAGTGTACTGCAGGCATGTGAAAATATAACATCTCCATCACAAGTGGCTGTGGCTCAGGAGCATGAGTGGGCTGTCCACTGACTTGAAGGTCAGTTGTTCGCTCCCCAGCTTCCAACATGTCAAAACGCTGAACTCCAGCTTGCCCCTTACAACCCTGCAGAGTGTGTGAATGGTGTGTGATAGAGAAGGTGCTGCATGTAGCAGTGTTGTATCAGCGTATGTGTGAAAGGGTGAATGTAACTTGTAAGTGTCAAGTGGAAAATATTTCTCTAAATACATTGACACTGACAGTATTTTCATACTTCAAAAAAGAAAGAAATGTAACTACACAAACCTGTTGGATCATTACATTCAGTTAAATTCGAAAGTTATTGTGATTTATTTCATGAGACGGAACAGATTGATCTTTATTTTTTTTAATGGATTCTAAATGGTTAGTTATTGTTAGTAAGGATTCAGAGAACTTGGTTAAATTTTCACATTTAAAAATTTCAGGCAATAATGACAAGTAATTATAATCACCCATAATGAGCTCATTAATGCATGTTTACATGAGGAGCGGGTCCTCTCTACAAGGGCCGTCATGTTTTTACAGAAGCCCAGAGTGGACATACTCAACATCTTTTGAGTTTTAACAACAACTGAAGTCGACCATAGGTTCTCCTGCATAATCAGCAGGGTGAGGGTGAGGTGATGGATACAACATGCAACTTGACCACGAGATTCCACAAAATCTTACACACTGCACCTTTAAAATATCTCACAGTATTTCAATTTTTTTTAAATGCAAAACATGTCATCATATTCCACACATGTTTACAAAAGAGCAAAAATGCGTTGTATTGAGTTACACTGCCTCCTATGTTCTGGTGCTGAAAATTGAAGTGATGAGATGAACAGTCACCATGAATCTCCATGTTCAATGTCACAGTCCCATTGTGGTTCTGCTTCCTGGTTTGTGGTCAAGTCACAGCTCAGATCATCTGTCATTAAACTTTCTGAAGATTGAATGTTCTCATTGGAATATATTTTCACTTATATAAGACTTAATGTACAGAGATTTGCATTCATTCAAATATATATATTTATATATGTTTAGAATGCATACAACAACAACAAGCTAGAAGGCATTAGCCCTGTTATTTCACCTATTTAACATAAGTTTACTGTAAATATCCATACAACTTGAACCAGTGTGATGTAGTACAACAATCCAACAGCAGGTGTCACATGAGAGCAGGTTTCCTGCATGATTTTTATCAATCAAATAAACAAAGAGGATGTAGGGACAAAAACAAAAACAAATGAAGGAAGGAAGGAAGAAAGAAAGAGAGAGAGAGAGAGAAAGACAGACAGAAAGAAAGAAAGAAAGACAGACAGAAAGAAAGAAAGCCGATCCGATCATTCATGTCTGATGAATGTTGTCGTTTTCTGAAATCCTCAGCACTGGGGTGCTGAAGTGGGACGAGCAGGGAACCAAGTTCTGGGTGCTCAGGTAACTGATCTTCTTCTCTGCCCCCACCTCCAGACTGGTCTCCAGTGAGACGGGCCCCTGTGGCGGCACCAGTCCCCGCAGGAGGCTGTTACCCAGGTGGGAGTGACACCGGGCCAAGCTGTCGGTCAGGTGCTGCATGTACACCTCGTCCAGCTGTTTCTCCAGGAGCCCGTTCAAAGCCGAGTTGGACATGGGCCCCAGGGCGGAACCAGGCAGGCCCAGGCTCTCATTTACACTGCCCCCCATGACCAGATATCCCTGGTCGGGAGGGTACGCGACAGACTCCCTCAATGGCTCCATGTAATGCTGGAACTCCAAACCAGGAGTGTGCAGGTGGTGCTGGGCAGCTGCCGCTCTCAGTGGGTTGTGTGAGATCCGGCCTGAATCGGCCACCTGTAGATCAGGGTAATGGTCCAGGATGCTGCAGTCGTCCAAGCAAACGGTGAAGTTCTGGTCCAGGGGCAGAACGGGTGAGCAGCCAGGGATGGAGAGGCCTACGGGGCCAGGTGGCTCCACCCTCAGTGCCCGGGGCTCCTCCTGATACAGATCTGTTCACGGGAAAGAAACAGGTCAATTTGTCGCTTTCACTTTAGACTGTTTTTGTCGTAACTTTTCACTCCATCAGACTCGGGGGTTATTTACCTTCCTCGGTTGAATCCACCAGTAGAGCTGCAGAGTCGGAGCTGGTGAGGATACATATGGTCTGGTCCGTCCCGTGACTGTGTGTCGGTTTTTTGTCGGTTTGTCGGTTCGAAGTGGAGCTGGACTTATTCTCCTCCCTGTAATGCTGCACTCGGAGAAAACCCTCGCCCAACATGGCTCTGTCCGAATCTCCGTCGACGTGTCTCCTTGTGCTTACTTCACTCGTCGGTCTGAAGGGCTCATGATGCTGCTGATTTTATGAGTGTGTGTGTGTGCGTGTGCGTATGTAAAAATTCCTCTGTTTCACTTCTGTAACAGAGAACTAGCCCTTCCGCCCACACGACACACAACTTCCTTAATTTGCAACTTTAAATCAGTGTTGCATGAACTGTTGAACGTTTATGCACTGAAACAGTCTCTTGGAATGATTCCAGATTTCTTGCAAACATATTTTAGAAAGCGCACACACATCGGTGAGACTAAACACTATGGTGTCAGATGGGAAACTAAATCACAGTTTGTAGGTATTATCAGAACAGTAGCTCTGTCACCTCACACTTTCGGTACTTTCCTTGTTGAATCCTCGTAGAGCCCAGATCTTTTTGTATAATACTCTCTGGTTTTCCCCAAGTGCTTCAACATCCCGCTAGCGACCAAAAACCTGCACGACCACCACGCTTAGGTTGATAGGAAAGTTGTTGCAATTACTCTAACTGGCGTATCGATCAATCAATCAATCAAAACTATTTTATATAGCCCCCATTCACGGACAAGAATTTGCCTCACAGGGCTTCACAGGGTGAGTGACACCCTCTGTCCTCAGCGAGGGTAAGGAAAAACTAGTGGCTAGAGAGTGGCATGTGAGGGATCCACTCCCAGAACAGACACAAGTGCGATATATGTCACATGAAGCACGGAACATTGATATACACAGCAAAAATGTAGATCTATATGTCCATTTAAGGTCAAGGGTCCCAATCAGTTGCCATGACAACTTGATCTGTGGATCCACCAACAGTCAACGCAACAATGAATTAGTTTTAATGTGACTGAAAAGCACGGAGCACATTTATCTCCCACACACATATTACAAACCCCAGTTCCAATGAAATTGGGACATTGTTTAAAATGAAAATAAAAACTGTAACTTATATTCCATCAAAGACCAGATATTTGATGTTCAAACTGATCAGCTTTATTGTTTTTATGCAAATAGTCACTCATTTAGAATTTGATGCCGACGAGTGCAAAAGACTTGGAACGGGGGCATGTTAACCTCTGTGTGACTCAGGAAGTGTTTAGGAACTGTGGACATTAATTGTTGAAGCTTTCTAGGTGGAATTATTTCCCATTCTTGCTTTATGTCAGTCTGTGGTCGCCGTTGTTTTGTTTTGCACTTCATAATACACAAACCTTTTAAAGGTGCAGTGTGTAAGATTTAGTGACGTCTAGAGGTGAAGTTGCATGTTGTGTCCATCACCTCACCCTCACCCTTCTGAGCATGTGGAGAACCTATGGTGGCCCTCAGTTATTAAAATTCAGATGATTTTAGTATGTCCTGAAATGGGCTCATTTCATGGGCTCATTTCATGGGCTCATTTCAGGTTAATGGAAAAAAAGAAAAAAATCATTTAAAGGAGCAGTGTGTAAGATTTGGTGACATCTAGTGGTGAAGTTGCAAGTTTGTCTCCTCACTCTGACCCTTCTGAACATGTAGGAGAACCAATGGTCGACTTCAGTTGTTATTAAAACTCAAATGATTTTTAGTATGTCCACTCTGGGCTACTGTAAAAACATGGTGGGCCCTGTAGAGAGGACCCGCCCCTCGTGTAAATATACATTTTAATGAGCTCCTTTTAAGAAAAAAACATTTATGAGAGTATAAATTCATTAAAATGTCAGTATGTAATTGTTTGGTAATATTTTTAGAGGTGAAAATACGATATATAAATGTCACACACTGCACCTTAAATGGGAGACAGGTCTGGGCTGCAGGCAGGTCAGACTACCTGCATTCCTCTGGGATGAAGCCATGCTGTTCCAACATGTGCAGAATGTGGTTTGGCGTTATCTTGCTGGAATCAGCAAAGACGTTGCCTTTATGGCAGCACATGTTGCTCCAAAACCTGCATGTGCCCCTCGGTGTGAATGGTGCCCCCACAGATGTGTAAGTTACCCCTTTCCTTCCATGGGCACTAACACCCCCCCATACCATCACGGACGCCAGCTTGGGAACTGTGAGCTGTCGAACAGTCTGAGAGCTCCTTTTGAAGCTTGAAGCTTCAGAAAAGCAATTTGATTGATTTCCAAACGCAATTAGAAATATGGACTCGTCAGACCACGGCACACTTTAACACTTTGGGTTAGTTCATCTCCGATGAGCTCGGGCCCAGAGAAGCCGGCGATGTTTCTGGGTGTTGTTGATATTTGGCTTTCGCTTTGATTGGTAGAGTTTTATCTTGCATTTCTTGATGCGGCGACAAACTGTGTGAACTGATAATAGTTTTCCAAAGAGTTCCTGAGCCCACCTGCTAATATCCTGTCCAGAATGATGTTTGTTTTTTATGCAGTACCACTTGAGGGGTCAAAGGTCACGGGCATTCAGTGTTGTTTTATGGCCTTGTCGCTTACATGTAGAGATTTCCTTAGATTCTCTGAATCATTACATGTAATTATGAAATGTAGATGATGAAATCCCCAAATTCTTTGAATCTGTGCGCTAAGAAACGTTGTTTTCAAACTTTTGTACTAATTGTTCACACAGTTGTTGACAAAGTGGTGAACCTCGCTTTTCATCCTTGCACGTATGAACAACTGAACCTTTAGAAAATGCTCTTTTTATATCCAATCATGACTCTCACCGGTTACCAATATACCAGTTCACCTGCGGAATGTTGTAAAAAGTGTCAAAATGTCAGCTGGGATTGTCTCCCGCTTCTCCACAACCCCCAGAAAGGGCCAAGAGAAACATAGTCATCGCATTGAATTTCTAGAGCTAGTTCATTTTTAGCCAAGTAGCTAGGCCACTGTTTTCGTTTGTTAGTGGTAACGATTTATTTTCAGGGAGCTGAATTTGTTCAGAAGTTGTGTAGTCTGTTTCTTTACTGACTGAATCAGTTCGGTTCGGTCCTGGTTCTAATCCTGGGTCTCTGTGTGGAGTTTGCGTGTTGTTTGTGCATCTGCATTTTGTTTTCTCCACCATTACGGCTTCATCCCACAGTGCAGGAAGAAACAAATGTATGGTATGAATGAAATGAATGTGATTGTTTTCTGTATTTTGTCATTTAAAAAAATGTGCAACCTACGCAGTAAAAAGAAAGATCAGGAGTAGTGCCTGCCGATTGATTTCAGTTTTATTGGAGGGAAGATATCAACTTATGTAAAACGGGGATTTACAAAACAAAATGAAACTGGACCCGAAATGAAACGGTCCTCAAAGCAAACACAGCAAATAAAAAAACAGTCCGTTTCAAATCCCTCTGTGTTTGCATACTTGTACATTTTGGCATTTTTAAAAATAATCTTCAAACAATAATCAACTTGTAGAAAACGTTTGCTATTAAAACAGCATTAAGACAATATAGAGAAAGTAAAAACGGAATGGGGCTGAAACAGTTGACCCCCACAGAGGCTGCTGTGGGTTTCGCCAACAACATGACTGGTGGGCGACAGTCACCACATTTGACTCCATGTTTCCCAGATTGAAACGGATTAGAATTGTACTTGATTTAACCTGCCGTGTTTGGATAATAATGACGGTGGCGTTTAACGTGGATGTTGTCGTGGTACGGCCAATGTTGTAATTATTCAAGGTGCGCGTGTCCTAACGTGTCAGCCGACAGGAAGCTGCACATTTACTCGAATGGTTGATTGACGAGCCATTGGGCCGCGGGGGCTCAGCAGGCTGAGGTTAGTGGAGGACTCAGGGCTGCGTTTGGATACCCATCATGCCTTGGTGCGGCACTGTCTGTCACCACCGTTGACAAGGCACGGCCGAACACAAACTAACCACAGAAAAAAAAAAAAAACATCAGTCATCAACATATTTATAAGCTCAGTGAAATGCCTCCTTTTTTCTTCTGTCTGGATGCTGTCCTGGATTCCGGTCAGCGTCCAGGTCCAGGTCTGGGTTGAGGTCCAGGTCCAAGTACAGGTCCAGGTGCCAGGTAGAAAAAGTGTGAAGCTGCTACTGCTGGGCTTTCTTCGCCAGAGCCTCCTGGAGAGAGACAGCGAGGGACAGAGCACTTTCAATTAAAATGGAGGATATTGGTTTATATATCCCCTGCCACAGCTCAGAGGAAACCCCCTCTGTTTCTATGGTAACTAGCACACCTCCCTGCAGTTCCGCTTAAGGCAGAGAGGAGGCGCCAGTGTGCAGGAGTGCGAGGAAAAAGGGGGGTTGAGGCCTGCTTTGGCCTTTAGATGATCATGAACAGATGTATTATGTAATCCCTGTGTTTTCTGCATGAGAATCACACGGAGTCGGTACATGTATATGCAGGCGCTGGTTTCACAGGAAATGGGGTCAAGCTGCAGGAATGCAGCTCGTTCAGAGGACAGAGATCAGCGTGTGTTTGTGTTTAGAAGCCCACCTTAGAGCCCGGGGGAGCGGTGAGACCCAGAAATGCGTACACAGCGTTGTCCTCTCTGGCATCGAAGAACGCCTCGTAGTTCTGAGAGAGAGAGAGGGGACGGCAGACACAAGGGGCGAGGCCATTAGACGTGGATCGATACAGAGGATCAACTTTCCTAAGTGAACAGTGAGTGTGGAGCAGCACCCGGGGGCGACGGTTGGATCTGCACTGTCACAAGTCTGTGAGAAAGTGTGCTGGTTGTGTTATTTGTCCAAGGACAGGCCTCAGTCGTCGGTGTGATAGCGGAGTGTTATTGTCTTATTCAGAATCAAACCCAGAGTAAACACTTTCACTGTTCAGCCACATTTCTCTCTCACTACTCCCTCAGTCCTCTCTCAGTGCATTTTCTCGCATTTTCCCCCCCCCCCCCCCCCCCCCCCCCACACAGATTTCTCAATAGGGACACCACTGCTACAAGTATCCAGTGACACGCTTTTGTCTTTGTTTGTGTCGTTCAACTCAGCCTCTCCTGGATGTGTAACATCACTTCCATGTGTCCATCAGCTGCTCAGCAGTGATGCTCGTGTTGAATGTCTTTACTGCGCATAATTGGCAGAGACACAGGCCAGAACATCGGGGTCCATGGTGGGGTCAGTGCAACTGTTGTGAAGAAATGTCAGACCTCTGTAATCACACAGTCATTCAAACTTCTGAATGGCTGGAAAACAGGGGACTGTCTAATTTGCAAATGACAAGAAGTTTTAAAGGTCCAGTGTTCATTTGATTTCATTTCATTTCACGAGAGCTTCTGACCCTCAAAGTGTCCGTTAACAAGAATCCTGGGCCTTGGACTAATGTGGTTGATGACCTGTGCTCTGGAGTCTCTCTTCCATGTGGAATGAGCACAAGAACAGAAGAAGTCTGATCTGAACCTCATGGCCCTGATTAAGTTGCTTTCTCCGTCAGATGACATCGAAACTAGAATTTGGGGATATCCTCGAGCGCACAGGGAGAACAGCCAGTTGGGAAACCAGTTTTGCGCAAAATCGTGTTCCCTGTTGAGTTTAGACGAGTTGAAAGTGTCCCAAGACGATAAAGCTGTGTTTGTGAAGTAGACACGCAATAGACTGTGGTTTTGTCTTTGGCCTGGATTAAGAAAGGACATGTCTGCCTCACCCTTCCCCTCATACAAATAGTATTGATCTTCGTAGAATGTCGAACCATTCCTTGAATCTGAAGAGAATTTCACCATCATCGTCTTAAACGAATCAAAGTATACTGCAGGTTTTGACCAACGCCAGCAGACATTGGTGAAAGCTATCATTTGTTTCTCTTCACCTGATGAAGATGAACCGTGTCTTCGTCGTTCTGTCGACAGATGTCGCCTGTTTGGTCTCCACCTGGGAGTGTGTTCACCTGTATCGCCTTTCACCTCGACTCTATTTTAAGACAACACATCACACTCTGAGCTCGGCACTGATTAAGTGGGTGCAAGTATCCCTCGGTCACCGTTGTTGCCGAGGCCGTTGCTACGAGCGACTAGCAAACGTCACGCCCTCTGACGCCGTGGGCTCGGGATGGCGCGGCTAACTGTTCAGCGCTGACGACAAACGGAGCGGCGTTTGTCGTCTGAACAGGTGCGGCGAGGTGTTCGGCGGTGGCGGCGCTGCTTCGCATCACAGCCACGGTGATAAACGTGTCCAGTGTAGGAGTGTGATGCACTGGAATAGAGGGGCTGCATCCCGATCGAGACGACAACAGTGTGAATCTGAGCTCAGACCTGTGTTCGTGTGTGTAGGTGGGGCCCACCTGCGGGCTCGGCGACTTGGTGGTCTGGCCAGGTGGTCACTATATAACTGCTGCAACCGGAGCGATGGTCAGATTGAGGGAAAACGGTTAAAGGTGCGGTGTGCAAGTCATTCTCGTCACTTCTGGAAATATTATAGAACAGCTCAATGCGGACGTATTCATTCGTTTACAATCACCTCGATGTTTTTGGTTTTTTTCCCCCATTTCCCTTAAATAAGCCCATTGATGTGAAATTTGCACGGGGAGCGCGTCCTCTCTGTGGGGGCCGCCATGTTGTCACAGTAATAAAAGTGGACGTACTAAACGTCTTTTGAGTTTTAATGACAACTGAAGTCGACCGTAGGTTCTCCTCCGGGCTGAGAAGGGTGAGGGTGAGGTGATGGATTCAACGTGCCGCTTCACCTCTTGATGTCACCAAATCGAACACACTGCACCTTCGCGCTGAGGGCCATTACAAAAAGGCCGATTAGGTAATAGGTGCTCAAATGCTTTACAGAGGTCAGGGCGGGCTGCAGAAGTTGGGTTGCTAAGTTTCTATGAATTTCACGATAGGATAGAACAGTGATTTAGTTCAGGTGATGAAAGTATAAACGGAAACATGCATGATATGTGTGTACTGAGGACAATGGTCTAAGAGGGCGATGGCTCTGTGAACTCTGTGAACAATCCAGCAGCAACAATTCAAGGCGTGTGTGTGTGTGTGTGTGTGTGTGTGTGTGTGTGTGAGAGTGACTCACCCCGCAATATTTGCATTCATTAAATATCTGTGGGGGCAGAGGGTTGCCCGTGGCTGGCCTGGACTCCTCGGGAATATTCTCTCTCATCCACTTCCTGTTGCCCTCGTTGGCCGCGATGTCACACTCCTCATACTCAATTTTATTGGCTGCCAGGAAGCCCATCACATCCTGTTGCTGCTTTTTGATCTGTGTGCATGCAGGGGGGGGGGGTGGTGTTGGGTGGGGTGGGGGGGGGGGGGGGGGGGGGGGGGGGGGGGGGGGGGTGGTGAGAGACAGATAGGAAGTTGTCAGTTGGTCATGTGTTCACTTTGGCAGTTTGAGGAAACATGGGTTGCGCGCGCTGCCATCGGTCTGCTTCGACTAGAGGAACCCGCTGCCTCGCCACTGAGAACAAACACTGGAGAGGAGAGAAGCTGCGCTGTTTCTAAGTTCCGCTTCATATACGTAGAGACAAGGGAGAGCAGTGCTGATACAAGAGTCAGGTAGTGAGGATGATGGCAACCAAGACTGAAGTTAGAGTGAGTCTCGTGATAAAAAAAAAAAATAAACAGATGGAACCACTTTACAAGCACTGGTGAAACACTGTATAATATCACTTTACCACATTTATAAATAGTTCGGTGGAAATAATGAGGAAATGATTTCACATGAGTGGTTTTGTCAGCGTGATCACACGACTACGATCAGATGTATTGGAATGTGTGGTGTGGTTCAGGAAAGAGGAATATCTTTGTAGGGGGCAGATCAGGGGGCAGACCAGGGGATTTTTAATCATAAAGTGGGACATTGTTTTTGTCACTTCTAAAAACATTACTAAAACAACTACATGCTGACATTTTCATGAATTTATAATCCCCTAAATGTATTGTTTTATTTTCCATTGTTTTTACAATAGCCCAGAGTGGATGTACTAGACATCTTTTGGTTGTAATGACAACTGATGTGCTCAGAAAGGTGCGGGTGTGGTGGAGGATACAACGTGCGACTTCACCGCGAGACGTCACCAAATCTTTCGCGCCGCACCTTTAATGAGCGTGTGTCATTTGGTCCGAACCATGTTCATTTAGAGCTGGTTTGATGAGGGGGCTGTCTGGCTTTGGTGGTGTAACTGAATCTCCTGGTTGCTTGCGGCACGATGCTATTGTTGTTGCTTGATGGAACCCGGATTCAGTGGGTGACAGAGCGCCACAGGAATGAGTCCTGCAACAGAGAAGTGAGCGAGCACTTCCTGCTTCCTCAATTCAACAGACTTCAGAGTTCGTTGCACTTTTGCGTTTTCTGCGGTAATGGTGAACTCACGCGAGGGATGTCGTTTGTTCATAACCTGATTTCCATCCATTGCATTCATGCATTAAACATCTTTGAGGCGGTATCACGTACGTATAACGTGTATCCTCGACTCACGATTGTTATCGGGCTCACTTTCACCGACTGTCCAAAATCAAGTGTAAAATTCCCTCTGACGATGAGCTGTGTGCAGTTGTCTGCAATGTGGTGGTGTGGTTGGACTTCAGGGGCCATTGGGTCTTGGTAGACGTATGTGCTCAAACATATGCCGTTCTAGTTTAAAACTTAGCTCATAAAAGGTAACGTGTGAGACATTTAGTTGGATCTGGTGGTAAATTCCTCACTGCAGAAAGCTGAATTACAAAACGATGTCCTCGACCTATTTCTAAGGTCAAAGGCGGAAGACCTGCTTACAAAGGACTCCATCTGGTATCTGAATGAAATATTTGTATTTATTATACGTCGGTCCATCCTTCTTTGTGCAAAACGACATAGGACAGATACGAAAGGAAATGAAATCCTATCGAGATAAACCAAGTGATATCCTGCAGGATCCCATCTGTTCCAGAGTTTGTCCTGATGTCGAATCTCCTGCTACAGAAATGTGTCTGTATGTGTCATCCCTGCTCGTCTCTCTATCTATACGGACGAGCGTGTGATTCAGTGTATAAAAAAAAAAAACTCGGGTCCAATGAGCTCTAGGTGGGTGTGTCTCAGAGGGAGGATGGCCCTACAAGGCCGGACGGAAACAAGCGCTCCCTCTGGGACTCGGGAGGTAACTGGTCCAACACGAGCCAAATAAGGCCTGCTGTGAGGAGACGCACTCAACCGACTTGTGCTTCCACACACACACACACACACACACACTTTCGAAAAAAATCAAACTGAACCAACTTTATTACGCAAACATGTTAGTTTGTATACTTGATCGTGGGTTTGTTCCCCTCCTGACACAATCCACACGGGGGCTCCACTTGCTTTTCGGAGTTCGCAGGCGGGAACAGGTGGATTATTAAACAACCATCAGCTGGAACAATAGTGAGACGTGGAAATGAGGGAGCTGGCAGATTAGCTGTGGCACAGTCTGAACGATTTGACGGCAGCTACACTCCGGTGGCCAAAGTCCTAAAAAACAAGCTCCCGCCCACCTGCGCGGGGGAGGGAGCGTCATGAGCTCTCTCCAAACACACAGAGACAAACCTCTCTGTGACACAAGGATCCTCCTGACTCCTAGTCCTCATTTGTACAAGATTAACTAAAAAAAAAAAAAAGAAAGAAAGAAAAAAAAAAAGACAAATTGAACAGAATCCTTAAACCTTCTGTTTTCTGTTTCACTCCTGCCACGGAACGTTGCCCCAACAGGCCTGCATTGTGCTGTTGCCGAGCAAAATTAATTTGTAGGGCAAACTGGCCTCATGCCATCTGCCCCTAACTGTAATTGCACAGTGAGAGTTCTCAGCTTGGCCCCTTTTAGAGCCTCCCTTCACTCTGTTCCGTCTTGCAGTAACATCTTCTCTCTCTTCGTTCGGAGGAGAACAAGCTGCCCCTGCTTTTGGTGACAACCTTCTCTTGTTGCCTGACTTCATCAGTGTGGAAAGACACTGGAAGTCTCTTCAGTTCTGACTCGACGGACAGAAAGTGCATGAGAGCTGAGCCGCCGTCGAAGCTGCAGGCAGGGCAGGACGGGGATCCTGCAATTGGATTTACATAACTATACGTATTTGGACAGCGAGTTTATGCTAAAGAGGGCAAACCTCACGTGTTTGTTTTAGCTAAACTTCGTTTAGGTTGCAAGTTACAGAGGCGATTGACTTTTTTGGGGCGAGATCCCCGTGTATCTACGTCTCTGCTGGTGATGCCTCCCACGTTACATGTTCACTTCCTCCTATTTCTTTAACCGGTCTCCTCCTAAAGGTGTCTGGTCATTTTGTTTTGAATAAATTAGCTCTGAATATAAAAAAAAAAAAAAAAGATGAACTGTGCTGACTATGTGCAAGTACAGCAACACTGAGACTCGAAATATCTCCATCTACTGGATGGAATGACTCTTGCATTCATGAAATGGCTCTGAGGACAAACCCACATGAACCTTTCTTCTGACTTTTTCACACTGAAGCAAGAGAATCACTCACCAACATTCACCAACGTACTAAGCAATCCAGTTTTTTTCCCCATTAAAGTTAGGAACTCAATGATAAAGTGCACCAGCTTTAATGATGACAAAACAAAAACCTACAAAACCGATACCTCGCTTTGGCACAAATAAACAAAGTGCTAAACAATAATCCATTTGTATAACAAACAATGGGCCCGCTGTGTCAGCGTTATCATAGCACTGATTTGATTGCCATCGGCCCATATGGCCTTCACGCAGCTGCTCGCCTGACGGTTCATTAATATGTAATGGAGGAGGGATGTGGAAATGTTGCCAAGTGTACCATCCCTTGCGCTAATGTGATTTCCTTTCTGATTGTATTACACCCTGCGCAGCAGAGAAACATGTGTCGGCCTGCGAAAACTACTGAACACATGAACCTAATGACTAACATTTCAAGACGCAGTGACCTGAGGCAACACTTGTGTTGCCACTGTCCTCAAACTGTGCTGCAACACACACTGCACCAGTGCAGGGTTTATGGAGTCTGTCATGGAGGACGCACAGAGGCACATTTCATCCAGATGCACGTTGAATCCTTTAAAGGTTTGACCGAACGGCACAACACGTGATCTGGGAGCAGCGTGTATCGAGTTTACAATCGTTGAACCGATCGTTACATTTAACTATCTGTGTAATCGGGGTTGTTTGGTTTGCCTTCTACATGATGATGATCATCATCGTCATGGAGTGACAGGGTGTCACTGAGGCTGGTGAGGTTGGACCTGATCAGAGGTCAGAGGTCCGGCCTCATCGGGCCAACATTGATTTCAGCCACTGGATCCAGGCTCTGATCGATGACACGGAACCAGAGTTGAGACGGATTCACTCACATGCAAAGGAGCAGATGTTTAAACCAACTGCTCCACAGAGACTAAATGACTCCTCTGGTCCCTCTGGGGGCCAGTGTTACAATTCACATGGAAGTACCGAGGTGGACCGGAGGAAACACAAATCACTCTCCGCTCTGTGTTTGCGAGGGGAACAAAACCTTTTTGTCTCGATTAGATCAAGTCTGATTCATGCAGAAAACGGTCCTCACTGGAATTCAACCAGCAACGGTAGCCTCCAGCCGATCCGGTGTTCGCTCACTGTTGCGAAATCATTACGACAGAGCCTGACTGTGTGTGCGGTGGCTGGCCGGATTCCCTCGCCGCTGCCCGAAGGGGAGCGCAACAGCGAGACGTCTACGATAAACAGCCAACTCCTGCGCAGACAGTGCAGGGCCCACCACTGAATCTGAGATTTACAGAGGAGGGGGAGAAAGCCTGACGCTTTCAAACCTCACACGGAGAAAACACGAGCGCACAATCGCACATATGTTGGTGCTGAGCCTGAGTGCTTTTACTGTCAATGAGGAAACGGCACAACATGGCTGCAGGCGGGCAGGCGTGAGCCCACAGTTTCAGTTTCTGCAGTTAGCCGAGTGGTCTGGTGGAGATAAACAACTGTGTGTGTGTGTGTGTGTGTGTTGTGTGTGTGTGTGCGTGTTTGTGTGTGTGTGTGCTAGCATATGCCTCAGTCATAATGTAGCACTCCGTAAGAACAATTGTGGCAAGTTGAGTATGTATGCCAGCGTCCCTTAGCAAGGCACCATTGCCAAAATGTCTGATGTGTGTATAGTTCAGCATATAGATGCTTGTGTGTGTGTGTGTGTGTGTGTGTGTGTGTGTGTGTTAAATCCAGAAAAGTGCTAAATACAGACTATTTACCATTTACTTGGTTGTGGTTGGTTTAAGGTTCGGTTTGGGAGTTGATTGAAGTCCTGTTAAGGACAGCGCTGCAAATGACCGTGTGTTTCCACGAAGAAACGATTGCACTTACATGTTTCATTTAAAAGAAAATCCAACTGTGCAATTCAGATTTTCCCTCCATTCGACCTCAGTACCAGGTGAAGGAGGGAAAACGTTCGGGTCTCATGAGAACATTCTTTACATTTTCAGTCTGGGTTGGGGCTTATACGTATAAGGACGTGTGTGTGTGTGTGTAGCGTGACCTAATCTTACCAGGCCGTTGGCGGTAACGCGAGAAGTGTCTGCGGACGACTGACAGAGTCATATCCCCGTTTCTTCAGGTGACTCAGAGACTCTGCTTCTCATTACGGGCTGGACATATACAACGATGTCAGGGACGGCACAGGTCAGAGGTCAGAGGTCAGAGGTCAGGATGGAATGCGCTGTGCTTCATCACAGACTCATCCACTCTCACTGACTGTAATTTCACTTTGTCGTTTAAATCATACAGTTAATCTGTTTGGTTTTTTTTTTAAGTTAAAAAAAATTCCACGTGTGGAACTAGACCTTGGAGAGCACATACTTTTTCCAAGGTCAATGCTTTATGTTCAGATTACTGCCATGTTGTTCAGTATGTAAAGTTTGTCAATGTGACTGTCCACACGTTGTTTCCTCGAGACACGTGTCAAACTTGTGGCCCGCGGGCCGAATGTGGCCCGCAAGATCATTTCATGTGGCCCACGAGAGCTTGAAGGCGTATGATTGTCTAAAAATAACAGTCTAAAACGTACACCGCCCATGAACTCTAGTTGATAACACATGCCACTTTTTATGTGTAGCAATAAATTCGGTGTGTTCCAAGTGTTTTACATTTTCACGTGTGTGTGACAACAACTTACAACAACATGTACGATATTTGTAACATGAATAAATGATCATCGAGAATGAAGACGGCTACTTTACAATATGTTCAATTCGTGATGACTTTTAGTCATGAGAGAGTTTGACACCCGTCCCTTAAGACATGCATCAACAGGAAGTAACCCATTTGTGACACCACTTTGTATTAAAGCCTCAGAAACAGGAGCTGTCCCAGTGAATTCCGGGGTAGGATCCAGTTCAAGCGGATCACAAACAGTTGTTCAGCTAAATGCCAAAAGATGACAAAGCAGAGGGAGGAGGGCTGGACAGCTTCCCCTTTTTTCCGTTTCATCAGCTTTTGCTTGCGTACGTCCTGGCGGAAAGTCATGATGCTCCTTACTAATGTTTCACAGCCACGCGTCATGTGGACACCTGACCTCGGACACGTGGTGAGGTGAGACCAATCTGATGTCAAAATCAGAAGCGCTTCGCACAGCCCTCCAACGAAGGGATACTACAGTGACACTCAACATCACGCGCACATCAAATAAACCCCCCACCGTCCCCATACCAGACCCCGTTCAAGTCCGCCGTGGATATTCTCCCACAAAAATGTTGGGAAACACTTGCAGCGGTAAAGAAACGGATATCTTGTATCGGCCCACCCCTCGTAGCTATGCATAATAACAAATACCCTTCCTGGATTTAATATGTCCTGTCATTTTATGGCGCTTATCCAGTCATCTGGGTACGAGTGTCAGGGCCAGTGACGCTGCCGCGGGGTCCGAGTGGGCTTTGAACCAGTGACGTGAACCCCCCCTCTCCCCCACCGGATGTAGCAAGTGACATACATCGCAAAATAACCTAAGACTGTCCGACATGCATCCATCCTTACGGAGGCCGCTGTGTCGCACCACCATGTTTTGCAAGGGTCACAGTGTTATGACAACGACAGTCTTCTCCTCTCCCACATGCTCGAGGAGAAAAGTGAGATGAGGGGTATTCAGCTGCGACAGGAAATGTAACCACTAGACGTTGGAAAAAAAAAAAATCTATATACTGACCTTTAAAAATAACATTTATTGCCCAGCCAGGCACAGAAGAAGAGCCGAACGTGACGTATTCACCGTAACCGGCACACAGCAGAAGCATCTCGTTCCTCATTATCTGTTATCACCACACTGTCGCTCTCTCCAACTCATCCGTGTGGACCCTCATATGACGTTTGGCATCGTTTGTTGTTGTTTAGAATTTGAAGAGTTCAGTCCACTGACTCCCGCCTCCGCTCCTACGGCGACCGGGCCTTCCGTTTGGCCCCTCCCACCCTCTGGAACTCCCTACCTCCCCACCCTCCCCCCCCCCCCCCCCCCCCCCCCCCCCCCCCCTCTCGATCCCCAAACCCCCCTTGAAAAACCCCCCGGTTAAAATGGCCTTCCCCCCCCCCCCCCTCACTTTGTCTGTTGTTGGTGTGATCTCTGTCTCCCTCTCTGAACTGCCGTTGTTACGCTGGGGAACATAACCTTTAAAAGTTGGTTTTTCCAACACGCCTCCTCGCCTCGCTGTTTTGGGCCGTGGCTGCTCTCGCATGCTTAACGAGATGGGAGTGATCCGCGATGTGGCCGCAGACGCTGCCGGATAGTGGAATGTAAATGACATCGTTGTTTGTGGTCACTGATGAAATTGAAGTGGGAGCGTGGGTGAGGAGAGGTTCCACCGCCACACGTTTCACAAAAACACATTCTGGAGACATTGTGAGAGTCAGACACGCGGTCAAGTCTTGAACTAAACTCTCGAATAGGACGACTCATCACATTCCTCCATCGAGGCCTCCCTTTCTTGATGAAACAACATATGTTTACGACCCACCGCAAACTGCATACTCTCAAGTTCCCTTAAAGGTGCAGTGTGTAAGGTTTCATCTACTGGTGAAGATGCATATTGTGTCTACCTCAACCTCCCCCACTGTGGATGCAGGAGAACCTATGGTGGCCCTCAGTTGTCATTCAAACTCAAAAGACGTTTAGTAAATCCACTCCGGGCTTGTGTAAAAACATGGCGGCCCCCCTCTCTTCATGTAAATATACATTAATGGGCTCATTTAAGAGTAATGGGGTGGGGGGGGGGGGGGGGAACACATTGGGGGGGGGGGGGGGGGGGGGGTAACACATTGATGTAATCATGAAAATGTCAGTATCTTATTGTTTTGTTGCATTTTCTACCAATAGAAGTGACAGAGGCGACCAAAACCTTAGGCACTGCAGCTTTAAAGGTACAATTGTGCAAATGTTTGTGGTGAAGTTGCAGCTATACTCAACAGCAGCTTTTCATTCTGGGCGTGTAGATGCATAGCCTTCAGTTATCATTAAAGCTCAATAGGTGTTACGTGTGTCCTTTATGGGCTACTGTAAAAAAAAAAAGTGGTGGTGCCACAGTGGGCCTTCATAGAGAACCTGATTTAAATATAAATGGCTCATTCTGGAGTAATGGAAACATGTGCTATCAGGCAATTTCATGATCATAAAAACATTGGTATAGTTACTTTATATTCAGTCTCCGTAAACAGAAATGGAAAAAAAAAATCTGAACACTTATCTTAACTGTTATATTTTTGATACACGAGTGGGTGGCTTTAGTTATGTCTACGTTTTTTGGAACTTTCGTTTACTGTCACGCTGTAAATATAATCAAAAATAGAGGTGCCTCCATCTGACTTCACCCACAATACACTGAGCCAACAGTAACTGGATTTAAAATTTGGCCTGTCATGACTGTGACTGTTCACACCATAGACTGGGCGTGTCAAACTGCCCCATCTGCCCCAAGTGGATGACAAGTGGGCCGTACCATAGCATTATAACCTATACAGCAACACTGTGAAACAACACCACGTGTTTTCCTTTGTTTTAGTGCAGAAGAACATCCCAAATGTATCAATTCGCTTTCTGCAAATTATACACAACCTCCAGCATGAACAGTATCTGTGAAAACTGTCGCAAAACACTCGCAAAGTCACAGACATCAACAGTCTGAGCGTGACCCTGCTCGATGAAAAACTAACCATGCAGACAAAAGCTCTGCTTCCATGGCAAAGGTAAAGCACAAAGAAATCCGGGTCAATACGAGAGCGACGTGATGCATTAACCCCACCTCAGTCATGCCACTGCTGCCGATCCAGTATGTGGACGAGTCTGTCAGTCCCACTCTGTCTGCGCAGCCTTTCAAACCAATAGAATTGCCCACTAACGCCACACACTCTGCTGTGCTGAGGACAAATCAATGAGGGGCAGTGCATTTTCCAAGACAGGCTGGAGCACGGTGATCGCATGACTGGCTCTAAACTGGGACTTTACAGGAAGCTCCTGTCTTGTATGGCTGCTGCTGCTGCTGCTGCTGCTGCTGCTGCTGCTGCTGCTGCCGAGTCCTTATAAATGTCATTTGCTGTAAGGTCAATGAAATAAGTCAGCGCCCTCCAGATGAAAAGAGGCTCTGTGTTCCCTCGTTCCCTCTGTGCATGAGCTATGAAAACCGAGAGGATAAATCAACGTAAATGTGATCTAAACAGCAGGATGTGACACGAGACGCTGGTTTCAGTCACTTTTTGTCAGTGGGGAAGCAGCCAGAGTTGAAAAGGTGCAGTGTGTAAGATTTTGGGTCCATTTTCGTCACTTCTATCCGTAGATGAAAATGATATGCTGACATTCTTACTAGAGTATAATCACCAGTCACACGCATGACTTTTTTTTTTTTTTTTTTACATTACCCAGAACTGAGCCCTTTAATATATGTACATGAGGAGCGGGTCCTCTCTATGGGAGCCGCCATGTTTTTACAGTAGCCCAGAGTGGACATACAAACCATCTTTTGGGGTTTTAATGACAACTGAGAGCTACCGTAGGTTCTCCTGCATGCTCAGTCAAGCCGTATTTTTTTTTAATTTATGTTGAAGCAATTTCAAATCGACGATGGTCTGAGTAACAATCTGAACGGCGACAGTCGAAGCCTGCGCGCCGCAAACCCTTCATATCTCAGATGTACTGTTGAGAATCCTGCAGCAGCACCAAGTCAAACAGGCCTGACTTGCACAAAGCAACACATTAAGGCCTGGATTCCAATTTCTACTGTTGCACGGCACAAGTCTAAGCATATCCAGACCTCCAGCGAGTCCTAAACGGTGCCTATAAGCATTTCTGGGGCTGCAGCTGCAGATCAGAGGGGCCTTGGAGAATTGCATCACCACCATTCCACCCCACTGTGGAAGAAAGTGGGTGAAAAAAAGGAGCGAAGGGGGTGGGGTGGGGGTGGGGGGCTGCTGCAGCAGACAGCCAGGAAGGCCCTGGTCAGACACAGGAGCTGCCCGGTCGGGCATCAGGTGACGCGGAGCGGCCAACTTTCAGTGCTTGTATTGATTTGTAACCACATGCTCTTTCTTCTTCTCAGCCCTGCCTCCAGCTGCACAGACACAAAGTCGGTCCCGGAAGCAGCAGATAGAAAAGTGTTTATCAGCTCGCACATCCTCCCTTTAAGTGTGTGTGTGTGCGTGTGTGCGTGTGTGACATAGTTCCACACAGACAAAGAGGTAGTTTGAGACATTCCATTTGTGTCCCAAGTGGGGACATGGAGCTGAGCCGTGTGTTTACTGGTGAGTCACACCAGTCCCTACTTGGGGGGCTTGACAGCCGGCTGGACATCACTTGTGTGACTTCAGGAAAAGTTCCGGCTTCAACCACACGGATGCTGCACATACAAGCACACGGACACGCCGCACAAAGGCATGCATTTCACAAGCACGCGTGTCTTACCGAGGTGGATCCGGAGGACGATGCTATGTACACTTTGATCACCATGGTAAATCCCTGATGCTCGCGCGGGTGGTGTGGATGTGGTGGTCGCTCCTCGCAGGCGCTCGGGTGGTGAGACACAAACACGGCGGATGAGCACAGCGACACAACTTCACCCGGCTCAGACGCTCTCCGTTTGTATGGGCGTGTGTGTGTGTGTGTGTGTGAGTGTGTGTGTGTGTGTGTGTGTGTCTGCTGAGGAGGCAGCGCAGACTATGCGTTAACGCTCTGCTTCCCTGCTCTGGATGGAACTTGGCATTCCTCCCTCCCTCCCCGCCCATTCTCTCTCTCCCTCCCCCTCTCGCTCTCTGAGAGAGAGAGAGAGAGAGGGAGCGAGAGAGAGAGAGAGAGGCAGCGGGCCTATCGTGATGGCACCACATCGAGTATCTGAATATTTAGCGCCAGTTCCATTGTCTGCGCGCCGCACATTCGTCCATTGTTCCTTGACGCACGGCGCAAACGCGCGGGTGTCGGTGGGCGAACCACCGACGCGCTCGTGTTGTGACAGCGCCTGTCGCGTGTAAATCTGCCATGATTGTTGGGTCTCCGCGGAACAGCACAGCCTGTGGACGCGCCGCCCTGTGCAGCCGCGCCATTCCACGGGCTCCGTGGGCCCCCTGCAGGCGTCTGGAGCAGCCGCAGCACAGCGCCACTTCCCCCTCCAACGAATTTAGGACTGACAAACAAAAAAAAAACTGTGTCGGGAGAGGAGTGGGCGCCATATTGGAGTCCAAGTGATATTGTGGAGAGGTGTCTCCCGGCTGGGCCGCCGCAGATGCGAGCCCCCGGGGCCCTTTATTCGCCATGAAGGCGGATGCACAGGCTTTGTGAAAGCACCGGGGCATGTTTGCGCCGCAGCCTGCGGCCTGTGTGACGCTGCACACGGCGGCCGTTCGACTGCTCGGTGCCCCGGCGAGCGCCACCGTGAGCGCTCGGGGGCCCCACGTCCTCGTCCCTCGCACCCCACACTTCCTCCCCATCGCTGCCTGGCGAAGGAGCCATTCTCGGCGAGCCCCAGAAACATCACCGGCTCCAAAAAATTCCAAGTGTTCTGCAGCCCCGAATGCCGCCACCTGATTGGCCGGGCTTCCTATCAATCATGCCTTTAGCCGCACCCCTCCCCCCATTCAACCACTCTCCTCTCTGTTCCAGTGTGTTTACTACACTGCCGAGCATAACGGAGACACTCATCTTCACATGCACTGAACCCACAGAGAAAAACAGTTTTTAGTTTGTCTTTGTACGTGCACCTCCCGGACATCAACATGCCCAAGAGAAAGGTACGTATCCCTCCGCGCGCCACCGACACTTAGCGGCGGCTCTCTGCCCCCGGTGCAACGCAAACCATTGTGGATTCATCCATCTCGCACATTACTTAATTATAACGCAGTACGTGTCGCTCGGTCGCCGCCGGGAATTTTTACCTGTGTCCCAGATATAATGTGCATTTTTTTCCGTGTCGGCGCGAATATTTTCGCGCGCGCCCTCGGCCTTAAACCGGCGTCGGAGTGCGAGCGCCGCCGTCCTTTGGGGGAGTCAGAAGTCTCTCTCGGTCTCCATGCAGTTAAAGCACAAGCAGCAGCCATGCTTTGCAGCTCTCGTCCACCTTCGTCGCCGACCTACCGAGAACAAACGCCGTGTTAACCGCCGTTCGCGCTCCCAACCGGCCGCGAGTGGCGCCAGAAAATGCCCCAGTGCTTTTACTAAGTGTTTTGACCACGAAAGCGAACATTGGCCGTCGCGTTTCGGTATAATTATATATTTTCGCTCTTTGTTCGTGGTCCCAAATGGCTGCCGTGGCGCCGCTTCGCCGCCTGGTGGCGCCTGCGGGTCGCCTTCTTCGAGAGCGCCTCCCCCCGCCCCTTCCGAAGATACTCCCGCGCCAGCTTTCAAATGTGAGCTGCACGAGCTGAATGGGAGAGGGAGATGGGGAAGTGAGAGGGGAGAGCGGGGCCCGGGCCCCCGGAGTGTGGCTCCTGGGGCCCGAATGGCTCCTCTCTCACTGCCCGTTCACCCAGTGACACACTCAGCCCTCTGCACCAGGCTGTGATACAGAAAATCTGACTTTATTCTCAGTAAAAAATTATTTTTACACCAAAGTCAAAAGTTTTTTCAGCAGGCCTATAATGACATGTTTTATGCACATAAGTCATTTAACACCGGTTTCCTCTTATTATAAACACAGTTATACTCCCGGTGGTTTCATTTATGACATTGTTTGCGTATTAACTCTTCATGTTTGTGTTTTTCTCCCACAGGTATTAGACGGAGAGAAGGAGGAGGTAAGAGGACGATGCACTGAGCAACAATGTTGAGATTATTCAGACCTTTTCCCCAAAGAAAGGTCCTGGGTGCTCAAATCAAACGTGTGTCTCCTGGACAGAGTTCTTATCGCAATCAAAACCCACTGATAACGTTCTGTCTCTGTGTTTCAGCCCCAGAGGAGATCGGCTCGGTTATCAGCAGTAAGACGACGCAAAGAGTGTCACCGCGCTCATTAACATCCACACACACGTCTTATCTCTGTGCTTAAACATTCCAATTCATCAGAGAGTCGACACACTCATTTCAGTGATTCAATCAAGTCAAAAAACACTTTTAGAGACGAGAAAACAAACAATCTAATATATTTTATTTACAGTTATCGTTTGTTTTTATTCTTTAGACAAATATACCTTGAAAACATGTAATTTTTTATATTTATGAGGCCAATAATAGTGTATAATATGTATTGCTAGTTAATATAGTAATTTAATTAGTAAAAGTACAATAATTGATCAAATTAATGACAAAAATAAGTTTTTATCGTCACCATTCTACAATATTGAGGTAATAAAGATTGTAGGTTTTGTCTGGGTAACTATCTTCACATGAACATCTTAACTAAATGCTAAAATAGGCTCACAGAATTCCACATTAAAGTAGTCTGTGGTTTTAATTTGTTAAAGAATGTAATATGTTTGTCTACATTCGAATTTGAAACACTCACTGTAGAAAATCTTTAAAAATGACTGAATTACAAGAAAACAGACTTTTTATGTGCATTAAATGACCTATTAGGTTCTAAATCGAATCAACCGGTGAACTGTGGGATGAAATGACACAAGTATAGCTGAAACTGTAGTGTTTTCCTTACTTCTGCAGAGACCGGTCGCACCCAAGCCGGAACCAAAGGTCAAGAAGGCAGCGAAGGTAAGAAACTACTCGCACCAACAACTGGGACATGACACTGGTACTGGGACATTTCATCCAGTGCGCTCACAGCTCCCCCTCTTACCTCTGCAGAAAGAAAAGGCTGTGAATGACAAGAAGGAGGACAAGAAGACCAAGAAGGCAAAGGAGAACGCAGAGGCGGAGGCCAATGAGGAAAACCACTCTGAGAACGGAGAGGCCAAGACCAACGAGGTGAGCGGGGCCGCGAGAGACCAAGTCCTCCGCCTCAGGGGGAGTCGGGTATTGCACTTGTTCACACGTAAACAACGAGAGAAGTTCTGACACTGCGTCTCGTGGTCTCGGTCCCGCAGGTGGAGGCAGCCCCCGAAGAGGCCAAGGAGGAGGCCAAGTCCGAGTAGCACCACTGCCCAAGTTTCCTCTCCCTCCTCTACACAGACACCCCTGACCCGACTCCCCGAACCCTCCCCCTCCCCCCCCACCCCCTCAGCCAACCAGCCAGCCCCACCCTGACCCCACCCGCCCCAACTCTCTCACATGGTTTCCCTCCAAGGCGTATTGTTAACAGAGGAATATTTTTATCAATGATTTTATAAGTATCCGTACAGATTTTTAGCACAAAAGCAAAGCTGATAATGGAGCACCTTGCAGATTTGCAGTGGTCATATCAAGTGTCTGCAAGCAAGACGAACACACTAAAATCTTTTTTAAATGGCATTTCATGATTGTCGAAGGCTTCTTTGGTGTAGAAAGTTGTGTCCCTGCCGGATTGGCTACGTCGTGAGTTGTGTATTCCTGTGTTTTGCCGCCGCCGCCCCCATGAGCTCCTCCCAGTCCTCCTCCTCCTCCCCTCTTCTCCCCCCACAGGTTAGACTCCCTGCCCCCGACAGTTCAGCCTTTTCTCCATGTTTTATTAACGGTTTTTAGCCATGTTATCGTGGGTGAGTTTTCTTTTTAGACCTCTAAATGTGCAGTGAGTTTCCCTTTTTTTGCTTCCGTCTCATGGTCTTGGTATTTTTTTTTTTTTTCATTGAAATCGTGCTTTAAAAAAAAAAAAAGAATTAAAAGCGTGTTGACAAGTGTTGTCCATAAGAAAGAGGAAGATGAACATGCGAAAACATTCCGGGAACAGCGATTGCCTCCGACCCCAGTCTCCGTAAGACGACCCTGCGTGTGATCAAAACAGCTCCCGCTCCATCCACGCTGTCATGTCGGCTTTTCTAAACAACTCTGTTTTTTTAAGACGATCGAATTTGGAAACCCTCTCTGACAATTGCAGGTGTCTGGTCCCTCTCTTATGTTCTGAAATTCTCTTAATAAAAAGAAGTCCTGGGAATTTTCCTCGAACCGAGCGGCTCCGGTTTGTTTCTTTCAAACAGTGCTTGAAGGCCACGCTTCTCAACAACAAACGATCCACTCTTCCATCCTGTAGATGCTGCAAAGGGTGTAGCTTTAAGCCCCAGTGCTAATTTCATCATTGAACCCACGAGTGTTGTCAAGATAAATCACAGCATGCTAATATACGTTCAGCAGCTGGGTTGTATGCCTCCTCCATTTTGAACCACCTGTGAGGTTTTCACTGTTTGATTGTGAGTTCACGTGTAATTCGGTCTTTGATGCACACAACTGCATTCCCTTAAACAGAGGCGGGGCGCGTAGAACAGAAGCTCCGGCGTAAACGGAGCATGTCAAGTGTGTGGTGCGAGGACGCTGCTGAGAGAGATACTGTCGATTACAACAGTTTATTTGAGGCCGTGGAAGTGGAACTCGAATCAAAATCATTTGTTTTTTGACCCACAAATCTTCTGCCACAGCTATAAACAGAGACCCAAACAAGGCACACTTCATGAGCTGGGACCACTGTCCTCAATGATTCCCCCGATAGGAGAGCGGGAGACTTGATTGTTGTCGTCCTTTACTCATCATCCAACTCGCGTCTGAACGACTGTAGACTTTGTGTGAGGGACACGTTCCCCCAAAGAACCACAGGAGGGGCCTCCGGCGAGGCCACGTTCCCTCGGCCTCTGTCCTATTGAAGGAGGAGGACTTTTCCAGGCGAGGCCCAAACCTACGTCCACCTGGTCTACGCCCACCCTGCGTCCTCCTTCTCCTTCAGGCTTCTGCACATTCATATTTAACTCTACACGGATTCAAGCGCGAGCACCGTGACCTAAATCAACCTTCCTCCTCAGACTTCGAGTAGCGCTGGCGTCTCCGAGGCATGGCGGCCACAGACTGGCGCGTTTTGCACATGCGAACCCCAAATGGAAGCCGCAGTGTTCACGGCGCCAGGCCCGGTGGATGCATGTTTTCACAGGGCGAATAGATGTGCACTGGGCTTTGTGTGTGCACTTCCCTCGAGCACTTGCACGCTTTCCGGAGTCCTTCAAATCCCCAACCTGAGTTTGCTTTGCATTAAATATGCAAGGTTTTATTTTTTTCTCTCTCTCTCTCTCTCTATCTCTCTCTCTCTCTCTCTCTCTCTCTCTCTCTCTGAGAATATAATGAAAATAAAGACAGATATCTGCACAATGTGTTGTTTTCTTTTTGACTTTAAATGTCAGTGGGTGCATCAAGCTGCAGCAGCCCAACAGTGCGCAGAGTGATTCTGACGCTATATTCATTTTTGGGTCATACCCCCCCACCCCACGCCCCCCTTCCCCCTCCCCCGTTGCACTGTGCAGCAGCTGCAGCTCCTCTGACCTGCATTGTCATGGCCGAGCAGCGGGCTCCATTTTGTCGATATTATTTTTGTTGCGGGGTGCATCAAGCTGCAGCAGCCCAACAGTGCGCAGAGTGATTCTGACGCTATATTCATTTTTGGGTCATACCCCCCCCCCCCCCCCCCCCCCCCCCCCCCCCCGTCATACCCCCCCCACCCCACCCCACGCCCCCCTTCCCCCTCCCCCGTTGCACTGTGCAGCAGCTGCAGCTCCTCTGACCTGCATTGTCATGGCCGAGCAGCGGGCTCCATTTTGTCGATATTATTTTTGTTGCGTGCAGAGCGCTGTGGCGTCACGCCGCCGCTAGATGGCGGCATGTGCACGTCCATGTATTTCCCCACGCAAACACAAGTGGGGTTGACGGGACGCCGAGTGGAGGTTTGATTAACGTTGCAGTTTATCAGCGGATTGATTGAAACTGTGTTCACACCTGGTTCCGTCGTGATGACACGTCTCCATGGATCACACCAGGCTTTGATCTTCCTTCGCGCCGTCTTTTCATCCTCTTTTCGCACCACCACCTGTTGGACACTTTGACCCGGTTCCGTCTTTAACCCGTGAGTTCAATCAGGAGCCAGCCACGAGGCCCCCGGGCAGTGAGCGGAGCCCCGTTTGAATGAGATCGATCAAATGCAGAGATGTGAGGGCAAACTGAGGAATATTGATCAGGACGTTTCAGGTGTCAGACACTAGGTGGCCTCTCCTTTCAGCACCTTTCTCTTTCATCTGTGACTCTCATCTTCACTGATCCATCCGTCCATCCATCCATCCATCCGTCCATCCATCCATCCATCTGTTCATCCATCCATCCCTGTAGCTCTTCACCAAACCCAAGAAAGCAGAGACTTCATTGATGAGGTTTAATGGATCACCCTCAAATTTCACATATAGCAGATGTTTTGACGACCTGCACGAGTTCTACTAGTCAAATTGACTCTCATTGGTACAATCTCAGTACAAGTGAGTGTTTTTGAAAAGCTGGCCCCTCCTCCCCTGCTAAACAACAGCACCTATAAACAACTCCCTGTTCTCCTGTAGTTATCATCTCATAGTTTGATTTACAATTTAGATCACACACAAACAGTCAATAAAGTACTTTTGATGTTTAATGCAGAACAAACAGATAGAAACTAGTTTTCAGAGGGGATTATATATTTTGTTTTACACTCAGTATACAAGGGTCTTTATCTCAGCCAGTGCAGGAGCAGCTGGGGCCTTATTTCCTGAGTGTCTCAGACGTGGTTCTTAAATGTGAGCGAGAAAAAAATGAGCTTTAGTCCAACATGGCCACATGCCAGATACAAACAAGCTGCAGGAGGCTGTCTGGGTCTCTGCTCAGCAAACAACTCAACTTGACCGTATCACTGTCACTATCATGTTTCCATCACCAATTAAAGCTTATTATGTATATAATATATGTATGTATGTATGTATGTATAAATATATGTATGTATGTATGTATGTATGTGTGTATGTATGTATGTACATATGTATTTATATATGTATGCATGTATGCATGTATGTGTGTATGTATGTATGTACGTATGTACATATGTATTGTCATTTGTTGTTTTATTGTTTTATGTATGTATGTATGTATGCATGTATGCATGTATGTATGTATGTATGTATGTACGTATGTACATATGTATTTATATATGTATGCATGTATGCATGTATGTGTGTATGTATGTATGTACGTATGTACATATGTATTTATATATGTATGCATGTATGTATGTATGTGTCTGTGTGTGTGTGTGTGTGTGTGTGTGTGTGCATGTGTGTGTATGTATGTATGTATGTATGTATGTAAATATGTATATATAAATATGTATAATATGTA
>JAFBJT010034444.1:102186-126080 GCA_016785325.1 Chascanopsetta lugubris | reverse complement strand
GTCTCTGTAGGCTTTTCACTACCTCTCATGTTGGTTAATTTATTTCACATCTAGTTGTCAATGTACAAGTTGTTTTTACATCTACTTGAAGCCTAACACTGTAAACAAAAATGTGCACAGAAAAATGACTATGTATATGACCAGAGGGGTTAAAAGAGGGCGTGGCCTAGTCGAGTTTTTTTGTTTGTATGTACGTATGTATGTTTGTTTTGAATTTTGTTGAGCTGAACTAGATTTTGCATCTCTATAAAGAATTCAGGAATCCACTGTCTAAGGGCTAATCCCATTTTTGCCTATGCAAATCTGTTACTGTGGGTGAGTCGGGGAGAGGGCGAGCGAGCGCGTGCGCCTCTCGCCCGTTTTAGATGGACCATGGTTTACATTGCCCTTTGCTGATATTCTTCAATCTTACTCAGCAAAAATGTACGCTTATTTTTGTTTCTATATAAATATTATATATATAGATATATATATATATATATAAAAAACAAGTAATATACAGAGAAAATAGTATATGCCTTCGTGATGATGATGATGATGAAAAAAAAAAGCTGAAAACAAAATAAATGTGTTGTTGTCTGACATTACGTGGCTGTGTACTGGAGTCTTGGTACGACGATGGTGATGATGTAGACGACTGGAATTGAAGTGGAAGGTGGGATTGTCGGGAGAAACTCTCATTACTCAGGCTACGACGGGAGTAGCTGGTTCTGTGCAGTGTTTCCCTAACCGAGGTGTGTGTGTAGGGGAGGGGGGGTGGGGGGGGCGCGCTTTATTTATTCAAGGAGCAACCACATCATGATGAATATCGTTAACCAGCTCCCAGGCCTGGGTCACCTGGTACTTGTGTCCATCGCCATTTTATTTTTCCATCGGTCATTTTAAAAAGCGAGACTGTGTAACCTTCGCTGAGCGCCGTCGACGGGTACGAGCAAATATTCTCAGTAGCACAAGAAGAGATGCGTGAATTCATTTTGTGACCGAGACCAAACCAAGACGGGCCACAAACCAACTCCGCGTCGTGAGCGGCGTTTCCCTGCTTGTGATTTTCAGAATGTGTCCGTTCACGCAAAAGTTCCACAGTCTCACTTTGAAGGGCTGAGTTCAGCAAACCTGGAAACAAGCCGAGGTATTAATGGTATCTGCCTTTTGAGATGTGCACTGTCCATTCGTTAAAGTCACGTTTTATAACCAGTTCTTCATCAATCCAATAAAAAAGACAAATTCACCTGCCAATGACATGATGAACATTTTCTTCATGGATTGTTTTTGTTTTTTTCCGTTGTTGTTGTTGTTTTGTTTGTGAGTGTTTTTGAGGTGGGAACAGCGGCGTGTCATCAGCATTCGTACCTCTGTTTCCCTACTCTCCGGTTTCCTCGTTGATTGTGTAGCCTCATCCGGTCAGACGATCACTGTGTGAATACAGCAGCGCTGGGAGAACACGTCAGCGTGCGTGGGCTCTACTTTTGTTTTTGTTTTTTTTTTTACAAATATTCCACAAATGCCAAATGTAGGAGGAGTCAAGATCTCACGTTCAGCTCCTGTGTTTTTTGATTTCATTTCCTTACCAGAAGATTCTCGCTCATGAACTGAAACAGAACACAAGGGTTGATATTGTATATATTTTTCCCACAGTTGTATCGTGGTTAAGAGACCACAGGGTTGTTGGTTCGAAACCCGTGCTGGGTTCGTGTGTTTGGATTCGGTGCCTCTTTAAGCTTCACATCAGACCTCAACTCCTCTTATACCGTCTTGTCTCACCTTCTCTCTCGCGCGGGTTCTCGCTTCCTCGGTCTGGAACATCACGACACTGTTGATTTACCGATGTTCGCGCCTCCTTGGCGAATCCCGACGCCCCTCGTCCCGTCTGTTTCGCGACCTCCCTCCTCCCGGAGGTGTTTTTTGGGGGGGAAAGAGACTATGTTCGTGCAGGTTACTGGTTGAAGTTCAACAGTTATTTAGGCAATCACTTTCCTCTTTATTGATTTCGATGCCTAAGCCTCATGGTTTCGCCTGTGTGGACGGTTATTGAGACATGATCCACAGGTGACAATTAAAAAAATTTAAAAAATATAAAAAGATTTTACCGTCACTTTAGGCGAAAGTGGCGTCTTTTCTATTCAGCATGCTTTTGCTAAATAAATGAAATAATTCAGTTATTTGCTATAAACGATACTGTATGAGTATGTATTCAAGTACTGCAGTATGCAGACTATTGAAAATATCCGAAACTCTTTTGAGAGGTTCATATTTTTCTTCTAGTATGTTTCACTAATATGGAAGGTTCTGGGTACTTCATTCTTGTTTTGAGTGTCTCATGGTTTATCAGAATGACGTAAGGACCCTCTTAGTATTTACAGACGTGGACCGTGGTGGCTGTTCTCCAGCTTTGATCCAGACAGTGCTGGTGCAGTGGAGGGTTTTTTTTTCCGTCGAGCTCGACTTTTCTCGATTTTCCACTCGCCGCTCAACCACCTTTGAGGAGATCCCGACTTAAATTTCCACCATTGTGGCCCCTAGTGGTCAAAAATGGCATTGCGGAGCGGCATCCTTAGCAGGTGCCGCATGAGAGTTGTGACTTCAGGTTTTCAAACGCTGAGATGCGACAGCCGCGCAACTTCCTCCAACATCTCAGAGCACGAGGATCTGATGGCGTTTGATCACAACTTTGAATTTTATCAAAGCGAAGTGACCCGTCGCTCCTCGTGTCCAAAGCTTCCTGAGATGCAGGAATTCCCTCAATTGTAGCATTGAAAGGACTTTGCTTTCTCATCAGCCCCACCTCGATGAAACGCCGTCCTCTGTCCTAGTGTAGCACAGGAGCGACTCATCTCATCTTACAGGGCTGTGCATCTGCTCTGGGACACGGAGCTAACACGAAGCTAAAAGCACTGAGCATAGCAGGAATTTGTACATTGTGAGAAACATTTGAATAACGCTGGTTTGATCTTTGGCAATTCTCTGCATGACCGGACAGTACAGATTGTGACTTATCGTTTTCACTGAGGACCGTAGAATCAAGATGACAAAACTATTTATATTGCACCCGAGTCTAGTTTAGAGAATGTGAAGTCGTTTTGGTCGATGCTAGCTGTGTGATACTGTGGTTGAACCGTGACGATGTGGACAGCGAACGGACATTTTGGAAAATATGTATATACACTTTGGGTTCGTGCTGCGTTGTAGTCTGTCGCACTCTGAAGCTAAAGCAGCCGGCTAAAGTGGCTTAGCTACGTCTATAGCCCGGGAGGATTAGCACACGAGGGCTGATGTAGCTTGCTAGCGTGACCTGATATTCTAGCATAATCCATCCGTTAAAACGATCAATATTCTCATTAATTACTAGAACATGTACAAAAAACTAAAACAATTACAAAAATAAGTGAACAGTTAACATGGCAATGCGATAAATAGTTGATGCTAACTTTCGCTAGCCGTTCCCTGGTTCTAGCTTCGTGAGTCACAGACTGAGGTGGTTCTGATTTTGAGTGTATTTACGTGTTTATCAAATGTTAGTGCTTTATAAAACATATAAAAAGTGATAATTGAACTGCATAAAAATTTTGCTAATTACACAGAGGAAAAGCAATTTTCCCGACACAGCGGTAAATGTCTGTTGAACAGTGCGTCTCTGGTGGATATAATGTGCCAAAATTATATTATTCAAGGTTTTGTTCCAATGTAAAGGGGTCAAAGGAATTGTTGGAATTATAAATCACATGTTCTGTTGAACTGAAAGTGTTCTCGACATAACATTTGTTGTCTTTTGTCATTTTGTGATATCGCACCGTCATCGGCATACGAAGTAATCCTCTTCACAGACGTTTAACCAACAGACCTGAAGACTTTGTAAACACTGAACATTTTCAAATGTGACTGATGTGGAACCATATCAGACCCGACTTTGTAAGAAGCTGTTCACTGTTTTTCTTTGTATTTTAATTTATTTTAACGGGGGGTTCATTTTAGTCTCTTTTTTTTAAAAGAAAACTTGTATTTGATATCACAAACATTTGTTGTTCATCAGCCTTTGACTTCAATCTTTGTACATTTTGATCTACGGTTCAGTCTCTGTCTTTGTTTACACAATGACATCATTGCATTACGAGAAAATTCAAATCTATGGTAACTGCCCTTGAATATCTGTAATTTAAATAGTGCTGCTAGAGAGAGAAATCTAAATGTAACAACTTACAATAAATAATTAATAGATTTTTGCCACATTTTGACTGTGTATTCTTATGTAATATATCATTTTTTATTCATTTAGTTTTCCTTGTGACCTGAGATCATTATTTTTTATATCGTCTTAACATTGACTGAATGAACAGTTCATTTTGTGCGAACATTCATGACTGCTGATGTCTCTCCTTGAGTCCACGAAGGGTCAAATTCACTCACCCAGGGAAAGAGGAGGATCAACATCCCATATATGCCACAGTGTAAAAGTATTCATCAGAAGTACTGTGAAGTCAAATACTATAGTCCTATACTTCTTCTTCCTTCCTGTCTTCTATTCTCACCAAAGCTATTGAGAACATTGCTCTCTGCGATGTGCGTGTTAAAGCACAATGTTAATTCAAAAATTTTGAAAAAGAAAAAAATTGATTTAAAATTGAAAAAAAAAAATAGAAGCAAAATGTTTATATCGGAAATCATCCACATAACCTGTAAAATTGTGGCTTCTCCTGTCATGTAAATCTTCCATAAATCCGAGTCACGGTGAGAAATCTTCCCCGTGACCAGACACCGAGAAAGTCGGAATCATTTAAAAACATCTTTAATTCATCAACAGGGGCCGAGATCGTGTTTTCAGACTGTTTACATTCAGACAAGAGGGTGAGAACCACATGCTGAGGACAGGAGAGGAGGCAGGTCTGTGTGTGTGGTGCTCTCTAATACAATCCTCTGTATGTGTGTGTGTGTGTGTGTGTGTGTGTGTGAAACCTTTCATACAGTCCTCTCTGTATATGAGCACAAGTTTGGGCACTATTATGAGTGTGAAAGTCTCTCTCTCTCTCTCAGACAGTCTTTTGATCCGTCGCCTCCGGAGCCGTCGAGGCCGATGCTGCTGAGTCCTCCTGGGTCTCGTCCAATCCCTGACCGTCGCTGTGGTCACGTGACTGCGTGCCGTCCTTCACAGGGAGGGGGGCGGCGTTGGAGTAGGTCATGTCTATGCTCTCGTACGGCTCCGACGTCCACTGAGACGGAAGAGGACGGGACAGAGACACGTTTAAAGGTGTTTGTCCAAATCATTACTTTACAGTATCAGTTAAAGGTGCTGTGTGTAAGACTTTGGTCATTTTTGTCACTTCTGAAAATATTACAAAACAATCATATACCGACATCTTCGTGAATTTAGACTCAGCAAAATGTTTCATTTTTGTCCATGACCCTTAAATGAGTCCATTCATATATATTTACTTGAGGAGTGGGTCCTCTCTATGGGGGCCGCCATGTTTTTACAGTAGTAAAAGTGGACATTTGAGACAACTGAAGTCGACCACAGATACAACACGCAACCTCACCACTAGATGTCACCAAATCTCACACGCTGCACCTTTTAAATCAGTGTGAATTTCTGTGTGTGGAGATGCAAGCTGGGTGAAAGGGAACCGCTGCATTGCCCTCTAGTGGCTGCTTCCAGTATTGGTGATTGATGCTGTCCCCTCACCTGTGTGGCCCTGCTGCTGGACCGGTGCGACGGCCCCATGGCGATGTTGACGCTGGACGATGACTGCGTGTCGGTGGTGTTCCCGCCCTCGGCGGCGGACAGACCCGAGATGACCAGGCCGCTGGAGAAGCTGCGCTTCCCAAACAGCAGGCTGAGGGTGGACGAGGACGAGGACACCTGAGGGACGGACACAGAGGTGAGGGTTTGTCCTGTTTTCTTTGAACCTTGTTTGTTTGTTGGTGTGTGTGTGTGTGTGTGTGTGTAGGAGTGTGTGTGGTTCATACCTGGCTGGAGCGCTGCTGATGCTGAGCTGCCTGGAGTTGTGAGCTGATCCCACCTGCTCCTGAGAGACGAGGGACCTGAGAGAGAGAGAGAGAGAGAGAATCTTATTAAATTATTCTTATGGTGAAGAGACACTAAATGTGAATGTAACAGTGTGTGTGTGTGTGTGTGTGTGTGTGTGTGTGTGTGTACCTGGGAGAATATTGAGGCTATGGACGTGTTGAAGGACAGCTGACTGTTGGACAGACGCTGGACCAGGCCGTGGGTGGAGCCAGAGTCCAGGATGGGCCCTGATTGGCTGCTGACAGGCGGACGCTGACTCTGAGGCTGCACGGAGCGACTGCGGTACTCTCTCCTCGCTGCACACACACACACACACACACACACACACACACCAAGATAAAAACAAACATTTATTAACTAAATAGCTTTAGGTAATTAATTATTTAACCAAAGGAAAGTGACTTAGTAATAATTGATGAGTTGTTTTGTTTATTTTTATATTAAGTAAATACAAAAAAAAGTTTTTTTTACACTTTTGTGTGATTATGTCTGAGTGTGTGTGTGTGTGTGAGAGTGTGTGTGTGTGTGATTATGTCTGAGTGTGAGTGTGTGTGTGTGAGTGTGTGTGTGTGTGATTATGTCTGAGTGAGTGTGTGTGTGTGTGTGTGTGTGTGTTGACCTGAGTTGTGGTGGCGGTGGCTGTGTGTGGTCCTGGCTCTGTTCTGGTAGAGGCTCAGGCTGTTGGAGGTGACGGATGAGGGCCGGTTGTGGCTCAGCGAGGACGAACCGCCGGCGCCACAGTCCACGTCCTCCATGTTCACGCCGCTGTTGCAGCTGGTCAGGTTGTCCTTACGCACCCTGGAGGAGACACACACACACACACACACACACACACACACACACACACACACACACACACACACACACACACACACACACACACATTTATTTATTCAGGTCCACATCAGTGCAGGGTACACAAACTGGCAAAGGGCCATGCAAAATTTAACAGTAACCACACACACACACACACACACACACACACACACACACACACACACACACACACACACACACACACACACACACTTCAAGAGGCAGAGAGATGTTACATAACTGCGTGAGCATATGTAACACACACACTCAGGCTCTCTTCCTCTTAAATTAGTTAAATGTGCTCAGGGTGAGGAAGAGGAAGGGGGGGAGGGGGATGAAGTTAGAGGGGGGAAAGGGGAAAGGGGGCGGGGCAGAGCTCTCCGTCTCTTTGGCTACTTAGAGAAATTAAGACAACACCTTTAACTGGATGAAACCGGATTAAGAATCTAATCTAATCTGAAAGAGAAACTGAGGCAGTAAGAAGCTTATAGGTGGGAGGCAGTTACACACAGAGGTTAATGCGCAGGACACACAGGGGGCGGAGCTATGTGGAGGAACCGGGCCCCTCCCACCTCCCCCGTAGGCGCGTTCGAGTCCACATTAGTGGGGCGGAGGGGACGTCGCTCGGCAGCTCCGACTTCCACCCGGGTCGATATCTGCAAATCCACCGAGAAGCTCTGGCTCAGGCGGAGGCGGCGGGATTACTGCGTGTGGATTGAGCCTCATCCAGAGCCACTTACACCAAAGACCAGTAAAGACGGCTCAGACAACATGAGGGTGTTGGATCGGATTGGCTTCTCTGACTTAGGAACACGACTCTGTCTTTTCATGCGAAGTAGAGCCGGGGTCAGCGGAACCAGCGCTCTGCATCATTTCTCTGGGAAATCGCAGAAACGTGAAAAATGCCATTGTCGCGTTTGTGCGAGGCGAAGTCCGATCCATACCATAATTGAATGGGTTCCTCTCCGGGTCGATGTACATCCTCCCACCAAGTTTCACGCGAATCAGTCACATCGTTTTTGAGTCATCGTGTTCATAATCAGACAAATATACTCAAACACCCTAAATCCCTATAGAGGTGACTTTGAAGTCATTTTTTTTTTACTAACTCTCTATTCTTATTCTTTCCAGGCTTTAATTTGTGCATAATTAAGGGGCGTGGCCTCTTGAGTGACACCTGAGCCGACCTGCCACGTTCCGTGGATACTGTGACAGCACCATGGGCCCAACCCAGCTCTTTTTCCCCATTTCTGGATGAACCAGGAAGTAGGAGGAGTTAGGCATCGGCAAGATGGCTGACGAGTGACCCGCCCACCACGAGCCTCACGAGCTCTCTGCAGAAACCTGTGAGTGATGTCAACGGACCCCACGTCCACCTTTAAATACAGTCTATTGTCGCTGCTTTAATTCGGACCTCGCTGGCACTTAAAAATAACGCTTGTGCAAAAACCACTCGATCAGACTAAATCATACACACTGCACCTTTAAAGAAAAGCAGAGATGAAGAACTGACCGTAACCATTTAGAACAGAGCCAGGAACGAATGGAGTCCAGACTCAGAGCTCCTCCCCCGATGCTGCGGAGCGTCTGGTGCGTCCCGGCGTACGACGTGGTCAGAGGCGACACGTACCTGAGGAAACGGGAAGAAGAAAAAAAAGAAGTTTGTTTAACTAATCATCTCCGTGACACCGAGGCCACGCCCACTTCCTGTCTGCTGGGACCGGGGCCACGTACATGGGATATCCCAGCGGCTGGTCGCAGGAGGAGTTGACCATGTTCCTCAGCGCCTGCTTGGAGTTCTGGATGCTGCCGCGCTCTGGATTCCGGTTCCGCAAGAACACCAGCTCCTGCTGCTGCCCCGCCCACAGACCTCGCACACACTCCTTGTTGATCTGGTGAAAGAGCCTAAGATTTGTCACCCTCTCGTGGCAAGAAAAGGAACTGCGGCAAACATATTCAACATCACGAGGCTGAGACTGCTCTCCGGTAAAGTGGCCTTTTTTGGCTCATTCAGGCATATTTACACTTGATATGTTCAAGAATATGTAATGTCCCTTTGAAATACATGAAATAAATAATATCAATCAAATCTTTTACTGAGACAAATAAATAGAATCAATCAAAATATTCAAACAAATAAATCAAATAATCAAAATAAATAAATGGAATAAATCCAATAATTAAAACAAATAAATAGAATGAATCAAATAAGAAAATAGAATAAATACAAAATGTAATCAAGTTAAACTAAATACACCCAAAGTCACCCTGGTGTCACGTGATCATCCACCTGAGCCAATCCCTGACCTCTGCCCCGTTTACCTTGATGACCTTGAAGCTGAGGTGGCGTTTGTACAGCATGATGATCTTGTACTCGTCCGTGCCGTCGTCGATCATGTGCCTGAGCGTGAGCAGCGTGTCGCGGCTGGACAGTACCGCCTTGCGCCAGGCGGGGTCGCTCTCGTGGCAGATGACCAGGCTGCTGCGGTAGTTGGTGATGGCCTCGTACAGGATGGACGCCTCCTCCGTCTCCTCCAGGCAGGTGAAGTGATCCTGGACGGACGGCAGGGGGGGCGGGGCCAAATGAGACGTGAAAGGAGAAGGTGTCAACGATGAGGATCCACGTATCTGCTAACCTCCAATGGAAGGGGACGAACGTGCAGTTCACAGGGTGGCCACCCGAGGCGAAAGGGAGCCAATCCCCATAGACTCCCATGTTAAAATGTCCCATGGAGGTTTTTACCTGGTGCAGTTTGAGGCTCATTCTGACGGCAGGAGCCACCACCTTCTGCAGGAGGTCCAGGTCCGCGAACACCCACTCGTCTTTGGTGGCGATGCGGAAGTCTCCTTTAAACAGGGTGTTGAAACCGTACAGGAAGGACTCCAGGCTGAGAGAGAGAGACAGAGGGAGACAGAGAGAGAGACAGAGAGAGAGAGAGAGAGAGAGAGGGAGGGAGAGAGATGTTGTAAAATGTTCAATTTGAACCAAATGCATATATTCCTAGGTGCTGTGAGAGTGAGGCGTGTTGCTGATATGGCTGTTCACAAGTTTGACTGTTGACGCCCCCCTCTGGTGACCATGTGTAACTGCAGGTAAATATCTATTTAACCTTTTGCTTCTATATAAAAACCATAAAATCATTTGAACATTAACAATTTTCAAATAGGAAACAAATCACAATAACAAACCCCAGTGAGTGTCTATGAAGCGTAACAAGGCTTTTAATGAAGTGGAAACTGTAGTGTGTGTGATCCACTAAGGAGCCATTCTGGTTCTGACGAGTCTAAGTGGTGTTGTTGTGGATGTTTACAGAGATGATGTATGCATCTTTGTTTGTTGTTTACCTGTTGGACATGTTGTGCGATGCTGTGCCCAGGGATCGTCTCCCCAGGACGGACAGAGCGTAGGACAGAGTCACCAGAGGAGAGTCCTCATCACAGTCCACAGGCTGAGGCGCACACACACACACACACACACACACACACACACACACACACACACACACATGTCTATAATTGAACCTCTGATATAAAATGAACCCTTCTATATTAGCTTTACCAGCTACTAAAGACATGTTTACTGTGTAAAAATAATAATTATTATAATAAGTATAATAAATCGGATAAAACAATAATAATACTAATACTAGTAGTAACAATAATTAAAAAAATACTAACAATAATAATGATTGATAAATAGATAGATAGATAGATAGATAGATAAATAAATAAATAAATAAATAGATAAATCAATTAATTAATTAATCAATTAATTAATTAATCAGTAAGTTCAATTAAAAATCAAATCAAATCAAATCAAACAGCGATGATAGTGATAATGTGTGAGTGACGCACCGTCTCCATCTTCCTGGCGCAGAACTGGATCCACTCCAGGTAAACGTTGCAGAAGCTGGCGCGTGTCACCCCCTGCAGACAGTGCACGTAGTCCTCGTCTATCTTCACGCTGAAGACCTGCGGGTCGCGCTCGATGTGGTGCCACTTGGTGTAGGACTGCAGCGCCTCCTGGAGGTTGGCGTCCTTCAGCCAGGTGCAGAGTTTGGGGGAGTGCACCAGGTAGTAGACGACACTCTACGAAAGTCAAAGTAGAATGTTAAGGCAGAGGTGTGTTACACTTGTGTGTTTCAGTATGATTGTGGAGCTGCCGTCTCTTATCGCGACGGAGGCGTAAGACAGTATTGAATGCACTATTGACCGAAGCTCTTTATCTGGCAGGTAGATCTGTCAGAGTGTGGCAGCGGAGAGAGGAGGGTAAGAGGATACGTCTGGAGCTGATGAATAATTAAAGGTGCAGCAGGTTCTCTGCAGGAGCACTGATCAAATCTGAGCCTGAACACTGAACACAGACCATCACAGCAACAACAACACTCAGCTGCTTCACTCAGACCGGGTTACAGAAGCCCGGAGGTCCCGGAGGTCCCGGAGGCTGAAGCCCGGATGTGGGGAACCCGGCCGAGAGGGGACGATGGATTTAGTGCTGAGATTGACGTTTGTATACATTTATCTTTGAACGGTCATTGGCATTTGGTCTTTATCATCTAGAGAGTGAATATTTCTTAGAGGTTAGAGTCTGATTTTTTTTCAAAATTCACATAAAAGAAACTGAAGCATTGAAGTGATTTTTTGAAGTAAAGTAAGTGTCATCACATAAACCTGGTTGCATCTGTTGCTGACGACTGACATCCCATCCTGGAGTCACAGACAGTGAATAAGGAGAAAGCACATATAAGCCATTCAAAGGTGAAGCTGAGGTGTTTCAATTGCCACCTAGTGGCCAGCTGCAGTAGAACTGCGTTACTGAAACATGAGATGGATTCAATTCTGTCATCCTGAGGGAAATTGTTTAAAGATGTGTCAGGAATGGGATTTGAACCCATGCCTCCATGTGGAGACCAGAATTCCCTGACCCTGACCAGGAAGGACTGGATCCTTGAGTCTGGCGCCTTAGACCACTCGGCCATCCTGACCTACATGTCCCAACTATTTTTTCGTAGTTTATTGTATTTTATTTTGTTTTATTTTTGTAACCTCATTTTGTTTTAGTTTTATTCATCATTATCATTATTATTATTATTATTATTATCACCATCATCATCATTATTATTATCATCATCATCATCATCATCATCATCATTATTATTATTATTATCATTATCATTATTATTATCATTATTTTTATTACTATTATCATTGTTGTTGTAGTTGTTGTTACAACCCACCCATTCCCCCCGCTCAGTCCCCACCCCCACCCCCACCCCGGTGGCGACAGGCTGGAGGTGCGGCTGTACCTTCAGGTAGTAGGTGATGAGCAGCTTCCGGAGGTCATAGACCTGCAGCATGGTGGCGGCGTTGTTCTCGCTGATGCTGTAGCCCTCCAGCAGATACTTGGTGGCCATCACCTCCCAGGCCAGCCAGCGCAGGTTGAAGGCGGCGTTGCAGGACAGCATGTGGGGCAGGTGACCCGGCTCGCAGCAGCAGCAGGCGTCGTCCTCCTCCACGCCCTCCGTGATGGCCTCCACCTCCCGCTGCTGGCAGTACGTGCCCCGGAACTCCAGACCCCGGAGCTGGAAGGTCACCAGGCCGTTGCCGATCTCGATCAGGTGGACCAGGGCGTTGAGGTAGTCGGACGCCAGGATGAAGCAGTCCCCGGCGCTGTAGTTGCCCCAGCGGCCCAGCATGAGGTCGCCGCAGAGGGAGTGCTGCAGCGAGCGGGTCAGGTACTCGTAGAAGATGGAGTTCAGGTTGTTGTCGTCACAGCCTGGGGTTGGGGGGGCGGGGGGGGGGGAGTGAAAGGTCAAGGGGTCAAAGCCGGACACATGAAATAAATAATAATAAATTAAAAAATTAAAAAAAACGAATTAAAGCTATTTTTGCTGCTTCAAAAAAAAGTGATGACTTTGCAATATTGACAATTGAATAGCGATGCTTTCTATAGCAGTTGTCATTTTTAAAGGAGTACTAACCTGTTTCTTTGTCCACCTGTGACACCAACCTGCTGTTGGAGTTGTCGATTCGCTTCGTGCTGCAAGAAATGCAGAATCACCGATCGATGAAACTTTAAAGGTGCAGTGGGTCAGATTTGGCGACATCTAGTGGTGAAGTTGCACGTATAGGGGAACGTATGGTCGACTTCAGCTGTCATTAAAACTCAAAAGATGTTGAGTACATCCATCGGTGCTACTGTAAAAAAAATAAAAATAAAGGTAGCCCCCATAGGGAGGACCCACTCCTCATGTAAGTCTTCATTAAGGGGCTCATTTAAGGGTAATGGAAAAAAATAAAACATTTAGGTGATTATAAAGTCATGAAAATGTCAGTATGTAGTTGCTTTGTAATATTTTATTAGAAGTGACAGAAATGACCGAAACCTTACACACTGCACCTTTAACATCAATAGCTGTGTTGTGGTATGGTTTGTCATAATATAACTGATTCAAATTTGAAAGAGAATTTGCTGTGGACCAATAAAAAACAGTTAGCGGGCCACAGTTTGGACAACCCTGCTTTTTTGTCTTTTCTTTTTTTTTTTTAAAGCTCGGCTCAGGACAGTTTTTACAACTGCACACCATGTCGACCCCATCAGCCTGTCATGTCCTCACTCACTTGTAGTTGCGCTCCCAGAACTTGATTGGCCGAGGGTACGAGGAAATAAAGATGGCGCTGCCCAGGAAGGGAGCGAGCGGCGTGTAGAAGACGGTGGTGAGCAGCGTCTGCAGCAGCAGCATGGCTGAGTCTGAACACACGCGCGCCGCAGTCAAGGAAAGGAAAGCAGGTACTGACACACACGCACACACACACACACACACACACACACACACACACACACACACACACAGGTGTGAGGATACGAGGCACTGCAAACGGCTGGGCGAAGGCATGGAAAGCGCTGCCCCAGGCGATCTGCCAGGGGGCGATGTAAACCAGGATGAAGTGCAGCTTCAGCAGCAGCTCGCGCATCTGCAGAGGAACAGAGAACACGTGAGGTTGGTGTGTGTGAAGATGCACCGAGGCGCCGCCTGTTCTCCTCCAATCCACCAGGGGGAGCTGAGAATGCTGATGTCTGAGTGGGAGGGGCCAGGCACTGAGTGGGAGGGGCCAGGCACTGGGTGGGAGGGGCCAGGCACTGGGTGGGAGGGGCCGAGGTATTCAGAGTTTCTCCAGTTCATAAAATGATGATGAAGATGAACATGACGATGATGATGATGATGGAGAGAAACTGAAAACTGCCAAAGAAATTGGACAAAGGTCTCTCTCTCTCTCTCTCTCCCTCTCTCTCTCTCACTCCCTCCCCCCCCCCCGCCCCCTCTCTCTCTCACCTTATGAAAAACGATAGACATGATGAAGAAGTCGAGCAGGAAGCTCTCGGAGGCTCTGGGACAGTCGAAGTGGAAGAAGACGAGTGTGAAGAGCAGAGTGAGGAACTGGAAACTGGGGTCGCAGAAGGACGAGCGCAGGAGTTTCAGCCCGGCAACCGTCGTCAGGAGGACGTCACAGCTGGAGGAGGTAGAGAGGGTTTACACATCTCTAACATCTGGGCCACACACACACACACACACACACACACACACACACACACACACACACACACACACACACACACACACACACACACACACACACACACACACACGCGCGGACGACGGCGGCGCGCGTCCACTCACTGGATGCCCAGCTTCTTGCGGTGGCTGAGGGCGAAGCCGTCGTTGGTGAGCGCGCTCAGGACGATGGCGGGATAAACCACGTACTTCTCGAAGCACAGCAGCCCCACGTACAGACGCTCGAACCACATCAGCACCGCGTCCTCTGGAAGACAGGAGGACGTCAGCTCCACCGAGATCAAAGCAGACTGAGGACATACGTCAGGGACACGCTTGGTATACAGCGGTGGCCTGGGGGGAGGGGGGGGGGGAGAGTGGCGTGTGGGGGGGGGGGGGGGGGGGGGGGGGGTAGAGTGGCGTGTCCTCCGACCGGAGAGTCAGAGGTTCGATCCCAGTCTTCCCCCATTCTGCGCACAGCAGTGGGAGCAACCTCCAGCGCTGAAGGATGAGTCGAGTATTCGTCGAAAAACCCTGCAGTTTCACAGGGTGGCCACTTGAGGCTCAGTCCTCAGAGACTCCCATGTTACAATGGTGAACTATAGAGGTGAATGGAACTACTGCTATGATTAAGGGGCGTGGCCTCTTGAGAGACACCTGGGCCGACCTGGCACGTTCTGTGGATGCTGCGACAGCACCCTCGAACCCCACCTGTGCTTTTTGGTTTTTTTTGCCCATTTTTGCTCGAACCAGGAAGTAGGAGGAGTCAGGCATCAGTAAGAACCGCCCACCGCTAGTCTCATGAGAACTCGGCAGAAACCCACGGCTGACGTCCCCCAAAACCAGATTTTTGGTGATAGAAGTCCACACTTGTTGCCCGTGAGCGGTCCAAAACAAAATGGCCGAATTTGTCCGCAGATGAAGTCACACTGACCTCTGGGCTCAAACTGGTGGTACTCCTTGGTTTTGAGGACCGGGTGGGAGATCCACAGCCACGGGTGGTGCTTCCTCAGCTGTGGGATGAGGTAGTGGGTGACGAAGCCCACCGTCCCGGCCAGAGCGTAGAGCACGATGGTCACAAAGGGCTGGAGGGACGATGGAACAGGAAGATAGTATAAAAAAATAAAAAATAAAATAAATGATATAAGAAATAAGAATAATAAATGATAGCCTCTCTCACCTTGAGGGACAGGAACACAGTACTGGCCGTGATGGCGAAGGTTAAGATGTAGGCGAGGGAGCAGACCACCAGGTCTGACAGCAGGATCTCTTTCTGTGGAGCGGAGGAGAGGGGGGAGGAGCCACAGCTGTTCATAATAATAATTATAATAATAATAATAATAATAATGACTCATCTCTCGTTTAAGCCTGAGATTATTTTTGGTTTAATCCCTGCGAGTCTTCAAAGATGCAGCGCGATAAGACTCGAAGAGGCGCCGAGAGGTTTTGGGCGGATGCGTAATTCTCCTAATTGTTCTCATCGATGGAGCGTGAGCTTCGGTCTCACCGGCGGAATAAATGAAAGGAAACAACGATGACTGTTCAGAGGAGTGGATTCAAAACGGTGAACTAAACACGTAATCCCTGTTTATTGATATCGGTTTCCGTAGTTACCATGGAGCTCTGCAGCTTCTCCGGCAGAGGGTCTTTGATGTCGGCGGCTTCCTCCTCCTCTTCCTCACTCTCCACCAGCGCAGGCATCACCTTCGACTTGATCAGAGACCTGACAGTCAAACAGTAAATAAGAACGTTAATTGTTTTTGTTTTGTTTTTTTAAACCCAAATCCCCCAAAAAACCTAAATAAATAGAAAGTCTAACTATTTTACTTCGGAGAAAAATACATGAAAGTCTGTATTTATGTATAAAGAATAAGCTTTTAACAGGAGATGTGGAGAGAAACAGTCGTTTGACTTCATTGAATTGATCATTCCATTTATCTTTATGTTATTGTGGCACTCTCATAGGAGTATTAAGAGTGATAAGACACACACACACACACACACACACACACGCATGAACACATGAACACACTTACAATAGTACGGAGGGGTCACTGCTCTGTCGGCTGAGGTGATAGGAGAAGACGACTAAGAGGCCACAGAAGCCAGAGAACAGGGCGGGAGTGTGCTGCTCATCCCAAGGCTCCTGTAACACACACACACACACACACACACACACACACACATTAAAACAACTGTCTTTTTAGACCATCTCAGGTAAAAGCCTCCTCCGCTTTTGAAGGATTCTATTTATATCCGTCTGTTTCATCTCGGCCTCCAGACGTGTTGTTTCCTCCCGCTCTCTCGCTTCTACCTTCAGCGCTCCGAAGCAGAATCCGTAGAGCAGAGACAGAGCCATCAGACTGCGCAGGAGGCTGTAGATGGCGGAGATGAGACTGGTGGCAGCTGCGACACACAAAGCACGGAGAGGATGAAAACAACAACAACAACAACAACAACAACAACAACAACAAGCATCCATCCAGATTTGAAGAACGCACCAGTTCCTCCAAAGAAGTGCATGTCCACCTGCTCCAGCAGATAAATGGTGAAGGTGTTGATCTGAGGGAACAGGCCCACCAGGAAGGTGATGGGGAAGCAGTAGGTGAAACCTGTGTGAGACATTAAAGGTGCAGTGTGTGAGATTTGGTGACATCGAGAGGGGAAGTTGCATGTTGTATCCATCACCTCACCCTCACCCTTCTGAACCTTCAGGAGAACCGGTGTCAGACTTCAGTTGTCATTAAAAGTCAAAAGGAGTTTAGTACGTCCACTGTGGGCAACTGTAAAAAAAACATGGCGGCCCCCGCAGGGAGGACCCACTCCTGGGGTAAATATTCCTTAAAGGGCTCATTTCACGGTGATTACATATTTGTAAGAATCTCAATATATTTGTTATCGTTTTTTCGTAATCCTAACCCCAACCAAAGAAGTGACACAAATTGATGAATCGGAATCTCACACACTGCACCTTTAATGGGCTCATTTAAGGGTAATGGGGGGGAAAAAATGAAAACATTCAGGTGTTTACAAATTCATGAAAATATCAGTATGTCATTTTGTAATCTTTTTAGAAGTGAGAAAAATGGCCAAAATCCTACACACTGCACCTTTAACATGAGCATAACACATAAAAGTGTGCAGCAGCAGCAGCCGCAGCAGCAGCAGCAGCAGCAGCAGCCGCAGCAGCAGCAGCAGCAGGCGTGTGACTGACGGCTGTGTGTCCTCCTCACCCATCAGCATGTCGCGGGTGAAGCTCAGGGCGTCGTGGCACACGATGGTGACTCCGTACAGCGAGGACACGGGCAGGTCCTTCCTGCGCAGCAGCTGCTCCAGGAGCCAGATCAGAGCGCAGAAGATGCAGAAGTAGGCGGCGCGGCTGTAGGCCACCAGCTGGTTGTGACCCTGAGGAGCCGGGCACATGGACAGAGAGAGGTCAGTACAGGGGTTAGGGTAACAAGCTAACAAGTGGCCCGTGAAGTGTTTTTCAGTGGCCCGAAGCCACATAAAAAAAAATGTTAAAAAAAAATTTAAAAAAATATTGTATCACTCACGTGAGTCGGTGAAGCTGCGTCGGGTTGGACACTCTGCCAGACAAAACAAAAAAAACGCTGAGTCAACAACAATCAAGGTGTTGGAGTATTAATGCAAAAGAGTTGAGAGCATCAGCGATGCTGCAGTTTGAGGTCAGTTTTCGATATTAAAGGTGCAGTGTGTCAGGTTTAAAAAAATGTTTTTTCCATTTCTAGAATCCATTTCTAAGAATTGGAGATGTTGAGTTTTTATGAGCTATGACGACCTGAATGTACTTTTTTTTTTTTTTTTTTTTCACTGTCCCAAACTGAGCCTTTATATTCATGATATCAGGTCATTCATGGTGGCTGCCATGTTGCACCACCATGTTTTTTATAGAAGCCCAGAATGGACTTAACCTGTGAGTTAAATTGATAATAACTTGGCTTCGGAAAAAAAAGGGTGAAGTGAAATTGCACCCTTGCCACTAGAGGTCACTAAATCCTACACACTTGCACCTTTAATTCTTTTGAAGCTGATGCTAAAAAATGGCTCAGCAGTAAATGTTGACTGAGGCCGACTCTGAGAAAACAGTAGTAAAACAGAGATAATATAAATAATATTATATGAAATCTGGATCTTACCTTCAGTAATGAATAGTGGCAGCTGGCGATGACGAGACAAAACTGAAAAACCCAGAAGTCTTTGAAGCAGCCGTGGTTGAGAAGCACGAAGCCCAGGAAGGAAACCAGGAAGGCCATGAAGACGGCAACCAGGTTCTCCAGGACTTCCTGGTTCCTATGTAAAAAAAAAAATAATGAAAAAATCAAAGTTACAAATGAAGAAAATGTTGCTATGATCAATCGATCATTTCATATTTGTGATGAACTGAAGTTAAAGGTGCAGTGTGTGGGTTTGGGTGACATCTAGAGTGGTGAGGTTGCAGGAGAACCGATGGTTGGTGGACTTCAGTCGTCACTTTTACTCATGTAAAAAAAGATGGCGGCCTCCTCGGGGAGTGATGCACAGAGTGATGTGTGTTGTGCGTCACCTGTCCAGCAGGGCGAGCAGCGTGAGTCTGTCGTACAGAATGTTGATCCACTTCCCAGGAAACAGCTCCAGTTTGTAGTAAATCTTCCTGGTAGGTTTCTCCTGAGTGGACGTCTCTGATGACTCATCCAGAGAGTCCTCTTCCTGCACAGACACACACACACACACACACACACACACACACACACACACACACACACACACACACACACACACACACACACACACACACACACACCCAGACACCGGCATAAATTCAGAGCCCATTGCTTCACGTCTACATTTCCTTTTCCAGTGAAAACATGAAAACAAACCTCCTTTAACACATCGTACAACACACACACACACTCTCTCTCACTCTCGCGCACACACACACACACACACACACAGATGGTGTAAAAGGTGCATTAATTCAACTTCCTTATTGAAAAGGGAATAATCTTACCATTCTGAGAGCGGGGGGCTGGGGGGGGGGGGATAACGCGCACACACACACACACACACACACACACACACACACACACACACACACACACACACACACACACACACACACCCAGACATCGGCATAAATTCAGAGCCCATTGCTTCACGTCTACATTTCCATTTCCAGTGAAAACATGAAAACAAACCTCCTTTAACACATCGTACAACACACACACACACTCTCTCTCACTCTCGCGCACACACACACACACACACACAGACACACACACACAGATGGTGTAAAAGGTGCATTAATGATTCAGCAGCGTCTCTTTGTAGTTTCAGCCACATTATACCAACACTGCAGGTTTGTGTTGACTGACTCAGTGCTGATGATACACTGTGGTGTCCACATTCGCTGATTCTCACCGAAACACACTGCGAGTCTGTTAAACCATGTTTACAAAGTCTTAAAGGGCCAGTGTGTAAGATTTAGGCGGAACTATTCCCATTTCTTCTGTCAGAGATGGAAAGAAAACGCATTGTTTTTTTGAAAGTATTCATCGTTGTTTTCGTCCCTATAGGACGAGTCTGTGGTGAAACAGAGGGAGGAAGAGGAAGAAAGACCTGGAAGATCTCTGGGTGCGTCCGTCGGGGGCGGAGCCTGTGCGCAGGGATGATGCGGCGCTGGAAGGGACAGTCGGCGTGACCCCCCGCCAGCCCGTCCTGACACTCGGAGTTCGATGAGGTGGACAGCAGATCGCTGCAGAGACACAGAGACAGGTATGAGAGGGAGTGAGGAAGAGGAGGAGGGGGAGATGAAGATGGAGCTGAGGATGAAGATGGAGATGGGGAAGGAAATGCAGATGAAGTTGAGGATAAAGATAAAGACGAAAATGATGATGAAGATGAAGAAAATGATGAAGATGAGGATGGATCCAAAGGTGATGACAGAGATGAAAACAATGATGAAGAGGAGGATGGAGATTAAGATGAAGATGAGGATGAAAATGAAGATGGAGATTAGGATGGAGATGAGGATGAAGGTGAAGATGGAGATGATGATGAAGATGAAAACAGTGATGAAGAGGAGGCTGGAGAGTAAGATGAAGACGGAGATTAAGAAGCAGATGAAGATGAGGGTGTACATGAAGAGAAGGATAAAGATGAAGATAATGATGAAGATGAAGATAAAGATAATGATGAAGATGATGATGAAGAGTAAAACCCAACATGGACGTCAGTACCACATGTTGCCTGTGATGAGCTCGGCTCCCAGCGGCAGGTTGAGGGCTCTCTCTGCGTACAGCTTCCGAGGTCTGTCTCCTGAAACACACACACACACACACACAAACACACACACACACACACACACAAACACACACACACACACACACACACGCGCGACTCATCAGCACTGACACGTTGTGCTCATTAAAGGGACATCACGCACCTCTTCCATGTCAAGGGGATGTTGCAGGCAGCTCGTTTTGAAAACTCCACAATGGCCCTTTAACGCACGCACGGCCATTTACACAACAGACACCTGAGGCTGGACTACGGCTGCACATCTGAGCCACTCGGAGCTGCTCCAGAGAGATGTGCTCCAGTCCGAGCTGCTGGCTCCGCCTCCCACACAAACCCTGCACTTGTGCAGGAGATCAGGATCCCATCAGACGGGACGAGCGAGGTGCATTCGCAGCATCGCATTGTTCTCTCTCTCTCTCTCTCTCTCTCTCTCTCTCTCTCTCTCTCTCACGACATGCGGGCGGAACCACACCACACCTTCCAGGAAACAGCTGTGAGTGGGTCTGTCTCTTACTGTGGACGGTGTGGAAGGTGTAGGCTTCTTCTTTGTTGGTGGCCTCGGGTCTGCAGATCACCTGCAGCATGGAGCTCTCGGACTGGGAGGTCTGGGAGGGCAGGGAGTCGTAGTCCGGGTCCTTCTCTCTGTCCGTCTGAGGACTGGAGTCAGAAGAGGGAGGCGCTCACATGTTAAAGGTGCAGTGCGTGAGGTTTCGGTGACCTCTAGAGGTGGAGTTGCAGGTCGTGTCCATCGCCTCGCCCTCACCCTTCTGAACATGCAGGAGAAACTGAGGTAGACTTCAGTCATTGAAACGCAAGAGATGTTTGCTGCGTCCACTCTGGGCTACTGTAAAAACATGGCCGCCTCCATAGAGAGGACCCGCTCCTCGTGTAAATGTACGTTAATGGGCTCATTTAAGGGGAATGAAAAAAAATCTAAAACGTGATAAATTCATGAAATCGTTTTGTAATCATTTTAGAAGTGACAAAAAGGACCTGAATCTTACACACTGCACCTTTAATGGGCTCATCTAAGGGTTATGGGGGAAAAAATACACATTTAGTTGATTATGAAAACGTCAGTGTGTAATTGTTTTGTTGTATTTTTTTCCGACCGATCGGAGTGACAAAAATGACAGAAATCGTACACACTGCACCTTTAAAGGTATCGAACCGGAAATCAAACCGCTGTGCGGGTGGTGCGCCCACTGTTACCTGTCAGGTGACACTATGGGGATGTGTGTCAGAGGTATCGCCTGCAGCGTGTCGGTGGGCAGACTGGTGGGAGGTCTGGGCCTCTCGGCTTTGGCGCTTTCCTTGTTGGTCTCTGTTATCGTGTCGTCTGGTCTGGAGGCGGCGCTCAGATCGTCTGCAAACAGATTCAAACATTTTCTGGGGGCACGGCCTCCCCGGGGACAAGTGTTGGGCCGCCATCTTTGTACACAGTCTGAGTTGCGCACAGACCGGATCACTCACCTTCCTTGGTAGCTCCGCCCTCCGGCCGCCGCTCCGTCCCGTCCACCTGCTCCTCCTGTGCACTGGCCCCGCCCCCTCTGGCACTGAGGGACCCCAACAAGGACACAAACTCCAGGAAGTTGGACTCGTTGGGGATCTGTCCCTCCTTGGCCTCCAGGTCTGACTTGGAGCTTGTCATGGTGGTCTAACACCGAGAGAGAGAGAGAGGGAGAGAGAGAGAGAGAGAGAGAGAGAGAGAGAGAGAGAGAGAGAGAGAGAGACCTGAATGGACCAGCGGGCCACAGATACAGAGAGAGGGAGTCGAACACACGACCTACTGTGTTGTTCGAGCGGTCTGAGAGCAGCACGGCATCTTTCCCACTGTCCATGCTCAGGCCCCGGACGTGGGTCCTGCCCCCGGGCCCGTACCGGCCCGCCGCCGCCGCCGGCAGACGCAGGAAACCTTGCGAGTCCACGTTGGCATCCAGAGGGTCGGTGTCGTCGGGGTGAGAGTGGACGTCGATGCCCGACGAGCTGTTGTCGTTGGTGAGCTGCGGGCTGGGCGAGCTGTCCGTGGTCCCCTGGGGGCCGAGGTGGTCCCGGTCCGGATCGGGACAGTCCAGCGTGGTGGACTCGGAGCTGGTGGCGGTCTCTTTGCACAGGTGGAACTCTTCGCTTTGACTCGCGGTCAGCTGCTGCTTCGGGGTGGGGTCGTCCTCCGAGCCCGCCACCTCCTCCGAGCCCGCCCCCTCCCCCTCCCCCGCCTCCTCCTCCTCCTCCTCCGAGCCCCCCTCCTGCCTGTCGTCCTCGGGGGAGTCGAAGGTGATGACGGGGATCTTGACGTAACACTCTCCCGCCTCCTTCTGGGCCTGGAACCACAAACAGGTCCGCCTCTGTGAGAACTGACCTTTTCGAAGCACTCGTTATCTGTGAGCACATTCTTGCCCAAGGGCACCGGAGCATGCGGAATGGGAGGAAAGGCGGGAACCGAACCCATGACCCTCTGGTCGGACGACAGCTCCTCTGATCCCTCAGCCACAGCTGCCTCGAGTTGGGTGAAGGGTGGATGTGACTCAACGGGTGAGGGTGAGGGTTAGAGTTAGCGCGCACTTTGAATGCATGAGGTCGTGGGTTCAATTCCCCCGCCTCTCCATCCAATCGCAAAATACCCTTCGTCTCCAGTTTAAAGGTGCAGCGTGTAAGATTTCTGTCTTTTTTTTTTTTCACTTCTAAATATATTACAAAACTGAAAAAAATTTCATACTGACATTTTCATGCACTTATTGTCACCTAAATCTTTTTTTTTTTTTTTTTTTTTTTTTTTTTCCACACTCCTTGTGGACATTCCATCCCATAATGCCTCCCACCTGTGCGTTCTCCAGGATGCTCTGCTTGACGCTCTCCTCCAGCTGAGCGGCCATCTGAGGGTCGCAGCTCATGGTGATGATGATCTTCACCGTGTCGCTGTCGTCCAGGCCGGTGGAGGCGGCACCGGGACCGGACGTGTCCACCAGAACCACCTCGATCTCGTCCGAGCAGTACGTCTCCTCCGCCGGCTCACCCTGACAGACCAAGGGTAAGAGTGCAGGAAGTCATCAGATTACATTAAAGGTGCAGTGTGTATGATTTTCGGTCATTTCTGTCACTCCTATAGGTCGAAAAGAATATTACAAAACAACGACGTGCTACGACCGAACTCCTACACACTGCACCTTTAATGTATTTTTAAATGAGGGGGGGGCCCACCATTTTTTTTT
>JAFBJT010034444.1:40598-58975 GCA_016785325.1 Chascanopsetta lugubris | reverse complement strand
CTTCCCCTCCTCGGAGAAGAGAGCATGGTATGGCAATGTCATTACGGCTGTGAGTGGGAGAGAGGGAGGTGGGGAGAGAGAGAGAGGGAGAAAGAGAGAGAGAGAGAGAGAGAAAATCTACTTGTTACAAGCTGGATAAAGGAGAAGAGGGTGGATTGTGGCAGAAAGGGGGTGGGGGGGGTTGAAGGGGTTGGTGTCGTTATGGTGATGAGATCTTCTTTGTGTTGGGTTGCCGAGGCAACTTGAGTCGTACAGTTGACGTTGTCACCATCAGCACTAGGGCTGTAGCGATACACTAATCTCACGATACGATACACGATACGATCTGCAACATTAATCGATACTCGCAGCTGAAAAATCGATACTTTCTGGGGAAACAAAGTATTGATATATATATATATATATATATATATATATATATATATCGCAGGATGTATAAAATTGCCCAGCCTTAATCAGCACCGTTGATGTGAAGATTGTTCACATTTTGCACAGTGTTGACGTGCTGGTGACCTCTGACCTCTGCGCTGGGCTGCCCACAGGGATGTGACCCGCTCCTGAGTTTGACTTTGATCAGAGCAGATCATGGGAAGCAGTGGTATGTGAGGTATGTGTGCTCCTGCAGAAGGCAACGTTTTAATGAGGAGAAAGGGCACAGGAACAAACGATGTGGTTTGTATTCATTCCTGTCCGTTCATCGTAACACTTGATGCCTTGCCTCGGATTTACGGACTGGAGTTGGCACCAAAAACTGTGCTCCAGCAAGACACGGATCACTCAGGAGCGTTCATTCATCTTTCAGAATCACGCTTATGTCAACGGAAGACGACGTGATTCTCCCTAGTACTTCAAAGGACAAGTGCCGATTGATGACGTGCGCTGTCACTCAGGGGGGGGGCAACAAGGCGCCAACGGGCCCACGGGGCACGTATTCTAAAAAAGTCTCAAATCGATAAAAAAAATGGTTGAAGTTGAAAACGATCGGTTCCACGTGTGATGGTATAAATGTAGTTGGGGTTAGCGTTGAGGTATCTCACAATCTTCTCTCCATGAATGTTTCATTCTTTTAATACTCCATTCCACTCCACTCCACGTTCACCGCTGATGGAATCACCGGCTAAACCGGCTGCGGAAAGAGGGAGGAGATGGAGAGAACCTCTGGGTTTCTCGAGGAGAACCTGCTCCCGACCAGGTTCCGGTCCACAGTCTGTTACCGTGGCAACCGACTCCCGAGTCGAAGTTGCCTCGCTTTGTGGAGCGGGCTGGAGTTGCTCCTCTCTTTCCCGGGTTCAACCAACCTCGCTTCCTGAAATGGAAAACCTCAGTGTCCCTCAGTTCAGGGTTTAACATATCCTCTGTGAAACAGACCCCCAGGTCATGTTGGAACATGACACCCGCACACACACACACACACACACACACACACACACACACACACACACACACACACACACACACAGGCCAATTATGGGTCATTCATTGTCATCTCTGACTTTAATCTTCAAACGTGTGAATGATATTTATGATTTCAAAAAGAAGAATAGTACTGGATGTTACTATGCGATCGTGGATCAGATAAGTCCTGTTGCTGTCACTCGATGGCTCTTCGCTCTCTCCACAGTTTCACACGGCCCTGCGAGCCCTGCCGTTACTACGAAGCTCACATTTTTAAATTTGAGCCGTTGATGTGAGTTCATCAAATCCCACTGTGATAGTGTTTCCTCCTCGCGTGGTGAAGGCATGTCCGTGTGATGTTCATGTCTGATATGATGTAGAATGGTCATCCTGCTCTGCAGCCTGCAGGAATCAAGTAATCAATCCGGTGTTCAAACCACATCCTACAGAGAATCGGACTTGATGTCAATTAACAGAGTATAGACAGATAAAAGATGGTATATAACAGATAAAAGATGGTATAGACAGATAAAAGATAGTATAGACAGATAAAAGATGGTATAGACAGATAAAAGATGGTATAGACAGATAAAAGATGGTATAGACAGATAAAAGATAGTATAGACGGATAAAAGATGGTATAGACAGATAAAAGATGGTATAGACGGATAAAAGATGGTATAGACAGATAAAAGATGGTATAGACAGATAAAAGATGGTATAGACAGATAAAAGATGGTATAGACAGATAAAAGATGGTATAGACAGATAAAAGATAGTATAGACAGATAAAAGTTTAACTGGTGTATAAAAGAATCAAACTCTAAAAACGAGCTGATCAAAAACATTTGAACCTGCGAATGAAAACCTGTTTTTCTGCCTTTCATCACGTTGATGTTGGAGCAGCAGGATCATCAGTGTTGAGTGATACTCAGAATGAATCTCCATGGAGCCGAGTGTTAAACTCAGTGTTGTGTATGTGTGAACTTAATGGGCTCTGGCAGGAGGGTAATTTGAGTGTGTGTGTGTGTGTGTGTGTGTGTGTGTGTGTGTGTGTGTGTGTGTGTGTCCTCGGTGGTCACTAACAGCCCAGTGTTAGAGAGCTGGTGTTTTAGGTCCTGACCTCAGCCTCCGTCAGTCTACATCAACGGTTACAGACGAACTCAAACACACACACACACACACACACACACACTCCATGTGACTGTACCATGCACACTGTGCATACTGGTACACACACACACACACACACACACACACACACTCCGCCTCTTGTTTTGCCTTGATGTCTTTTCATATCCAGCTGTGAACTTTCTGAATAACTCTCACCAGTTAGTGACACTGAAATGATGTGACCTCAGCTGAACTCACTTACACGTGTGTGTGTGTGTGTGTGTGTGTGTGTGTGTGTGTTTAAACATTATATCAGTCTCCATGATATAATATATATCTAGAGTGTGGAACAGTGTGATGAGCTGCGACCTACATATTCAGAGCAGTGGGAGAGGCTCGGTCCTTTGAACTCTGAGACCCTCACACTCTACAGAGACTCGATTCCAAAGTGTTTTCGGAGCAGACGAGATCGAGGCGCGTTCTGTTCGTGTCCTGCTGAAAACGATAGATTCACGTTGGGCGGCGTCGAACGCGGCCCTGATGAGTGTGGCGCTGTCAACCCCGTCAACGCACTGATCCGAGTTCAGAGGCTCCACTGGTTCTGGTCCAGTGAGAGGATCCGTGTTGTGAGTGCGAGTGACGGACCACGCTGCCAGATGCCAGGGTCCGCAGAGGAACGTGAACGGCAGCGTGTGTCGGTGAAAACGGTGAATATGAAACGGCGCCGGAACATCAACACTCTGATGACACACACACACACACACCACACAGAGTGTGAAAGGGGGACACCTGCTGACATATGTCACTGGTGTGTAATTGATTGACAGGGTCCATGAAGCCGTAGTGTGATGGATCGAATACTGACGTGACCTCATCATCTCAAGTATTGATAAACACTTCATTCCAGTCCGATCAGAATTTGAACGATACATTTCATCGGTGCACGTTTTCCCAATGTTTTGGTTTCTCACGGATTCTCACGGAGGATCTTCAACACGCTCCTCTTCCTCTCTCAGTTGCTCTGTCGGCCCCTTTTTAAAAATGTATTTTCGGTTCGGCTGTGTCTCTGCTCCGTCTTCATCTCCGGACGTCCTACTTTTCATTTCCGTCTCTCTTTGGCTTCACTGTCCGCTCTGCGTCACCTCTCCTCCTTTATAAACTCCTCTTCCTTCACTTGACATGTTGCCACAAACACCTGCAGGTTCAGAGGAGACGGACGCCGGCAATGAGAGAATCAAAGTAATAACGACTTTGCACAAAATGTCGTCAAGTCAAAAACCATGATGTTAATATCTCTCCTCCGTCTCTTCTCTCCACAGCTCCACCACCCAGCCGATTCAACAGGAGAGTCTCTGGTAAGTGTGTGTGTGTGTGTGTGTGTGTGTGTGTGTGTGTGTGTGGTGTAATCAGCACCAGGGACAACATGTGCACATCGCTGACTCAGGTATTATTTTGTGTCATATCATACATGTAGAATACTGCGGAGTCATCGTCTTTCTCCGGATGCTGCTCATGTGACCGCGTTAGAGTTAGTTCGTAATCCTGTGTGTTCAGTGTGTTCGCTCTGTGTGTGTGTGTGTGTGTGTGTGTGTGTATGTGAGACGTTATCCTACTAACTGCTCCACCATCACGTGTCATCCTGCTGTTTGGCAGCTGAAGGTGTAGAAGAGTTTATTGTTGCAGAAACTCTGGTGAAAAACACGTTTAGAATGGTGAGGATCATAACGTGAAATAACCATATGATTCCGTGAACACATCAACAAAGGCAGAGAACCACAGAGTCGAGGCGTAAACTCACACGGGGAGAGACCTGGACCAGGATGTTACCGTTTCAAATCCGCTTCGTTTGTTCCTGTGCCTGAAGGAAAGGAGTGAACGTGTTCAACTTCAGAGTCACGTCTTCGCAAACACAGCTGGAGTGAATTCAGAGAGACGTGAATATGATGTATGATATGAGAAAACACATGTTTCCACTTTCATACGCACTCGTTGAGATGTCAGACTCCCTTCCTGTGAAGTGAGAGGGCACAGATCCTCATAGAACATGTGTCTTTGAAATATGAGTCATGTTTGTGTCCTTCACTGCCTCATGTCAGAGCTCATGTCCTCTGATGTACCTGTGCGTGTTGATACAGCTGAATCTGAACACTTCCTCTGCTGGTGTTTATTTTTTAACGGGGGTTTTTATTCGCTGAGCTCGATCAGCGAACCGTCGAATCCCCTTTGTTCTTTAATTGAATTGTATTTTCTTTGTTTTCCTCATTTGTTTGAAGGGGTTTTTTTAGAGGCTACACTCGGCTGACTGCAGTTCGTAACGACGGTGTGACCTCACAGGGCGTGTTGTTGTTGTTGTTGTTGTGGTGGTCGTACCGTGTAAAGACCGTTTACGCGCTCCTCCTCCAGTGTGCGCCGAGGCCTTCAACCCAGACGAGGATGACGAGGACACGGAGCCCAGAGTGGTTCACCCCAAAACAGACGAGCAGCGCTGCAGACTCCAAGAGGCGTGTCGAGACATCCTGCTCTTCAAAACACTAGATCAGGTACGTCAGCGTGTTTACGCTCACACGGCGCAGACGTCTCTCTCTTTGTGTTTCCATAATGAAGGGATGCGATCCTCATCATAGCGTAATGGTGGTTGTAGCGTTTCTGCCCAAACACGCGTTGTCGTGGTTGTGCGCGCTGAGGTCATCGTGGACGACGTTGTGATCCTACTTTAACGAATAATGACACCGTGTCCTGTTCAGTCGTCCGGGGACATGAAGGTTATTGATTCTGAATCAAACATGAGCTGCACGCGACTCTTTATGAAAATAAGGATTTAAAGTACGAAGGATAAAAACAGGAAGTGCGTTCCTCCCGAGTCAAACTGGACTTCTGGATCCGCCCTGATCCAGGATCCGGTGCTGGATCAGTCCCAGGTAGAGACTGTAACGGACTCAGGAAATGAATGGCTCTATGTGGACGTACACATGGAGCCTGGAGGTCACCTGGTCACATGGACCTTCAGGACCTTCAGTGGAGCTGCAGAGGAACAAGAAATGAGTGTTTACGTCGAATGTATCATTTCAAAGGAAATCTGCTTTTAAATGTACAACACATCAGTGAAAACATTATGATGTGGGAATGTGCAGTCTTTTATTTGCACCGTCTCACTGGAATCAGACAAGTTCAACACACACACACACTTTCTCTTTCGCTCTTTCACTCACTCACTCTCTCTCTCACTCACTCACTCACTCACACACACTCTGCTCCCTGACTGATGTGTCTGTGCCTGGTCCAGGAGCAGTTCTCAGAGGTGCTGGACGCCATGTTTGAGTCACGTGTTCAGCCTCAGGAGCACGTGATCGACCAGGGAGACGATGGAGACAACTTCTATGTCATAGAGAGGTAGGAAGCAGGCGCACACACACACACACACACACACACACACACACACACACACACTGCAGTCGATTTATGACAACATCGTTGGTGAAACCTCACTTCTAGAATCGGCTTTGCAAAATAATTCACAATACGAGTCCGAATGCATAACGAACGAAATCCTAGTCATAAAAGAATCAAAGTGTCATCGTGGTGACAGGAATGAAAACATGGCCGCCCATAATCAGAGTTAGACTTCAGTCCAGTGGGTTCGGGTCTCAGCACGTCACGTGTTTGCTTGTCCTTACAGTCGGTGTTAGGTTCTAATTCGATTGTTAGTCATTGTGGGTCTGTATCCATGTGTGTAATGTTCCTCCCTTATCGTGAATGTAAACAGCTCCTGTGTACACAGTCTGCTGCTGCTGCTGCTGCTGCTGCTGCTGCTGCTGCTGCTCTCTTTTTTTTTTAAATTTATTGCAGCTGTAGTAAACTGATGTGCAGACCTGCGAGAGCAGCGCCTCTCCCTGACATCCAGGCGGAGGAGGACGATAAAAGAGAGTTCCCTTCTTTTTATGAACTCCCTACAAACCCCGTTTGTCACATTTGAGATGCGCTACACTGACGCGCCGTCACGCTTGACGTTGTTATCGCGTCGACGTGCAAATGTGGCGGTTGAATGACGCGCGACGGAGACACGGAGTGAGGCCCCGTCTACTGTGTCTGCTGTGCGATCTGCTGCACGTGGACACGAGCAACAACCTGAAGGGAGGAGGGGGAGTGAGGTGGAGCGCAGCGCCCCCGGGGGCGGGAGGAGGTGATGTGGAAAGGGAGTGGTCCCTTGTGCCTGATGTGAGGAGACTGAGCTTTGCAGTCGGAGCACTTTTGAAGAGGGGGGGGCGTAAAGAGAAATGATTTCGACCAGGATACACCAAGAAATCTGTTCTTGAGATTTGATTTTGCCTTGGGGTCCTTTCAACCTTAATCTTACGGACTGCACCTTTAAATCAATCCATGTCCGAGTACAGTATATGAGCCGTAGCGTTGAATCTTTATGATCATTCTCATCGCTCTAATTTGTTCACAAAGATTTTTTTTATTTTAGCCTGGTAAATAGTGACACGTCGTTTAAAGTGGCCGGAGGCTCCGCCCATAGGTCGGTCATCCTCTCTGACCGCACCCCGAAGCCCCCGCCGCTCGTCGGTTTGCGCAAGAGTGAGGATTGATCACCCTTCCCAGAATCCTCTCTGTTTCCACAGTCTGTGCGAAACGTATGTCAATGATCCTCCTCTGCAGCTCCATTAAACTACACTCCGCTAACTGGCGGCCCAAGTGATCATCGTCCTGGTCGCCATGGTAATCCACTCAAACTATGCCATGCCTAATACTCCGAGAGCGACCAGGGCTTTAGACCCAACACTCAGCCAATGACAGAGCGGTATCTTTCGGAGTGACTGTTAATCCTATTTGCCTTCTTTAATCTGCGTGTGCGTGCGCGTGCGTGTGTGTGTGTGTGCGTGCGCGTGTGTGTGTGTGTGTGTGTGCGTGTGTGTGTGCGTGTGTGTCAGCAGCATATGCAGTTGTTGTATGCGGTAAAAATGTTGTGATACGATCCAGTTGTTTATTTCTTCCCCGCTCTCTCTCCGTCTCTCCTCAGGGGTGTGTTTGACATCGTGGTATCGGGGAAGTGTGTGGGTCAGTACAATAACAAAGGAAGCTTCGGAGAGCTGGCCCTCATGTACAACACGCCACGCGCAGCCACAATCGTCGCCACCCAGGAGGGGGCGCTCTGGGGACTGGTAAGAAACGACCATGTCACTGCGTGTGCGGTTCGTGACCAGGCATAGGTTTATAACGTGTGTGTAATGCGACTCTAATGATCCTGGATGTCTGATGAATGAAGCCCTCCAATCTATGAATGGCTCCCCTCAAACTCATGCTGCTGTGCCCCCCTGTGGCCAGCCAGGGAATAACCACACACAGTCTTGACAGGTGCGCGTCCGCGCGTGTGTTTCGTGCAGGACCGAGCCACGTTTCGCCGACTCATCGTCAAGAACAACGCTAAGAAGAGGAGGATGTACGAGGCATTCATCGAGTCCGTGCCCTTACTCAAATCACTGGAGGTGAGGTCGTTGTCGATGTTTCCCACGAGATGATGGAGCCATGTTGTTGTTGTTGTTATAATCTGTGTAATGTGCATAATCACAGTGAGTTCACCTTCTACACCTCCTCTCTCATCCCCCCTTCACGCTCCACCTGTCTGTGTCCAGGCCACAGAGAGGATGAAGATAGTGGACGTATTAGGAATGAGGCAGTTCTCTGATGGTGAACGCATCATCACACAGGTAACGGGACATTCCCCACAGTCTCGTACTTTCGGGGGGGGGGGCGGAAGTGACTCGGCGGTGGTGGCGTCGAGTGCGCAGCGCCGGCCCTGAGTCCTCGTGTGTTCTTCTCCTCCGCAGGGAGACAAAGCCGAATGCTTCTACATCGTGGAGTCTGGAGAGGTGAAGATCATGATGAAGAGTAAAGTAAGTTCCACCGTGACTTCGCGGTAAATCCCGCGTCAACAGATTTACAGACGCGCTTTACAAGTGTGTACATGTACCTGCAAAAACACACCACTATACACGCAGTACACGGCGCTGTACCCCCTTCGTACCGCAGTGTAGTGGCATTGTAGAGCAGCACGCGGTAGAAGCGCGTGCGGCGGCGGGATTCACTCCGCTCTTAGGTGCTGGATGGTCCCTGACCTTTGACGCCCCCCCCCCCATCCCCCCCCATCCCCCGCCTTTCCCACAGACGAAAGCAGATCACGCAGACAACACAGAGGTGGAGATCGCGCGCTGTAGCAGAGGTCAGTACTTTGGGGAACTGGCCCTGGTCACCAACAAGCCCCGAGCGGCGTCTGCCTACGCAGACAGCAACGTCAAGTGTTTGGGTAAGTGTGCGCAGCGTGTCTGCCAGCTTCAAACGCTGAGTCACCGCGGGAGTGATAATAATGCCCTCTCCCACCCCGCCCCGCCCCGCCCCGCCCTCCCCTCCCCTCCCCTCCCCTGCAGTAATAGACATCCAGGCGTTCGAGCGCCTCCTGGGTTCCTGTAAGGAGATCATGAAGAGGAACATCGCTCACTACGAGGAGCAGCTGGTCGCTCTGTTCGGCTCCAGCATGGACCTGAGAGACTGAGCCTCCCGCACCACCCTCCGTGCCTTCTAACACACACACACACACACACGCACGCGCGCGCGCACGCAGACATCACATGTATACTCACACCCACTACACATGTATATCCACACACACACACACACAATTATAAATGCACTGAGAGACACAGAGTTATAATCTGCACATCATTGTGCATATTCGAGCTCACCGCATTCAATGAGAGGCTAATGTTTGGGACACACACGCACACACACACACGCACACACACACTGGGCGAGCTCAAGGTGCACACATTTAGTTTTGAAGCCAGCATCAGCCTCAGTTTGAATGTCTTTGCTGTGATGACCTCAGCAGTGTTAAAACAGTGTGAGGACATCACACACACACACACACACACACAATATAAACATCACTCTTGACATGTGCAGGCCTCACTACAGCACTTAAATAACTCAAAGTAGTTCCAACAATCCTCAGCCAAGGAGACACACACACACACACACACACAACAACACACACACACACACACAGAGGGGTACAGATGCAGACTTTCAGAAATACAAAGGTGACCACACTTGCAAAAACGCATTTGTGGTAAAATAGAGAAAAAAAAATCTGAAAACAAAAATGAATCGAAAATGCAAAAAAAGTGATACGTTCAAAGAAAACGTTTTAGAAATGTTTTATGAAGTTTAAAAAAAAAAACATAAGCTTTGATAAAATATTATTTAAATAAAAAAAAGTGTTTCCTCTTTGGGAGGCCGGGGTGCTGAACTTTGTGCTCCATTTCTTCCTCTACTGTCGTGGATTGAGTTGAGCTGAGTTAGTGCTGGTGATTATTGCAGTACCACAGAAGAAGCATTGAAAACAATAACCCAATGTTTTCTGGGCCGTTGTTATTATATCGTCCACACCACACTTCATTGTATTGAATTAATTAATAATGTATTATTATTATGATTATTATATATTTCATTCATTATTTTTTGTTTCATTTTGACTAATTATGATAAAATTCACATCCATCGCTGACGAAAAAAGAGAAAAAAAGTTCGAGTAAAAACAGTAGTGCTTATTTCTCCTTGATTCTCCTTGAATGAGTTGTCCTGGATAAAAAAAAAGAAAAAAATAAAGCAAGATTTTGTTAAGCCTCTGTCTCCTTTTCATTAAACTCAGGTGAATCTCATTTACATAATGATGAAGATCACAGGTACTTGGCATCATGTGTGTGTTGTTGCTCAGGTGTGTTCAAGGAGCATGTTATGTTGAATTATCTTTGAGGTTTAATTCAAAACATTTTTTTATTGTGCAGAAAATTTAATAATTAAACTCATTGTACTTAACACAGATCAACATTAAAGGTCCAATGCACTGGAGTTAGTGGCATCGTGTGGTGAGGTTACAAATTGTATCCCTCATCCCAGCTCTTTAAAGTCACTGTTATTATTGACTCTTTCTGGCTCCTATAGAAACGTGGTAGCCTCCACGCAACAGGAAGTGCTCTTTTCAAATGTTTTTATTTTTATTTTTATTTTTTATCAGATCATTCTCTAATAAAAACAGCTGAGTATATCTTCAAGTCTCTGCCATGCTTTTCTCATTTCTACATAAATTACCTTTTATTAATCAAGTGGGTTTTGTGGAACTGTAGAGATGGAATTGAAGCTGCTGTTATGAGATGGTGAAGTTGCCTGAAGCAAGTGTAGTAAAATGGCCTCTGGAGAAAAGAGCAGTAAAAGGTCCATTCTGTAAAAATGATCATTACAAATAAGAAACATCAGCATAATAATGAAATGATTAATTCCTGTTGATTGTAATATCACATAAACCTTACTCACTGCACCTTTAACACAAGCAACAAGGATGCCTCTTGTTATTGTCGTACTACTCCAACCCGCAGGGGGCAGACAAGATATGAGACCCAGGACGCGTAAGAGTGGTCGAACTTCCTGTTTGAAGAGGCGGACTTCCGGTTAGTCGCTGACCGGAGAACAGCTCTCACCGACGGCAACAGCTGCCGTGGAGCGGCGGTTTGAGGAGTGGAACCGACCTGGGATCAGCCGAGTCACAGCCTGGATCTGAGGAGGAAGAGGAGCGGAGAGCAGCCGACATGTAGGTCCACACACGCGCGCACACACGAACTACACACCCGTGGGTTTTGTGAAAGAAGCGGTGGCTCTTGTGTTTGAGCTTCAGTCCGTGTTTTTGCCCTTAGTGCACCTTTTAACACGGAGGAGCTCGTTAGCATGTTAGCATGTAGCCTCCTCTGTGTGTGTGTGTGTGTGTGTGAGAGACAGGAGGGGGTATTACCTTATATGGACATGTAAAAGACAGAGAATGTCCAGTGTGTGTGTGTGTGTGTGTGTGGTTCTTCAGTAACCTTTTGTTAATTGGCTGGAATGAAATGAGACATAAACATGAGACATGTTCAAACACATGTATGTGCATGTTGTCGTGTTCATCACATGTATGTAAACACACCGAGCAGCTCCTCTCTGTGGAGGCAGCCATGTCAGGTCTAGTGACATCTGGTGGTGAAGCTCCCCTCTGTCAGCCCCCCGAGATCCTTTAATTGATCCTTTCTGGGCCACTGTAAAAACATGGTGGTGTAACATGGTGCCCTCTAGTGGAGAGCAACTGCTGCTGTATGCAATCATTTACACATGTACAGTATTTGGCTTCCCACTCCTCCCCATGAAAATAGCAATTATGTCACGTGGTATTCTGACACACTGAACCACCATCCCATAATACACACAAATATCACAGTAAAAAAGAAATAGTTTCTCTTGCAGTACTGTTTGTACTCTGTAGTGAGAGAGCTGTTACATGAGGATGAGGATGAGGATGATGATGATGATGATGAGGATGAAGCTCCGTCCAAAGTGTCATCATCATCACATCTTCATCTCGAGAATGTGTCAGCTCTGCAGCTTCCTGTTGCATCTCAAACATCCTTTTTTTTACTCGACTGAACTTCAACTTTGAGTCGAGTCGTTAGGACGACGCTCATCAACTTCTCTCACACGGTGAGTTAGTTATTTTATATATATATATATACATATATATAAATACATATATATATATATATCTTGCTTGATTAGATATTATAGTCTAAGTTTGACTGATCAGAGATATAATCCAGATAGTTGTTGGTTGTTGCTCAAGATCATTTCTCTGTAGATTGTGTCAAAGATAAATTCAAGCTGAGACTGAACAAGTGTTCGTATCTTATCGACTGGCGAGGTTTTCATTTATTCTCTTTTGGAAAAGTTACGAAGCAAAGGTGAAATGATTTCCGTTTGTACTGGATTTAAAAGAGTGACATTTGTGTTATCCGGTCTCATCCAACACTTCCTTTTGAGGTATGGATCAGTTCTCAGAGTAAACAACAACAACAACAACAACAACAAGCATCCGTGAGGAGAACGTCATAAGAGACTGTGGGCCGATGAGCAGTGAGGTCACGTGTTGTGTGTGTGTGTGTGTGGAGGATTGAAGACCGGGTGTCCACCATGTGCACCACGCTTCCCTGACCTCCTGAGCCTAACCCTGCACGATGGATAGGTTGTGTCTGATCTCGGTGGATGTGTGGACTGGTCCCTGGTGGTGATGGAGGAGGTGAGGATCATAACATGGAGTCAGGAGTCAGGCCGACTCAGTAGATCCCGTCTTATGGCGAAGAGTCCGAAGCGACTTGCCCTCGTCCGTCACGTGACCATGCCAACACACGTCCGTGTGCCAACACTCGTCCGTGTGCCAACACTCGTCCGTGTGCCGACACACGTATGTTGTCAGACTAACCTCTGTAGAGGAAGTGCATGTTGACACTCGCACTGAAACACGTTGACGAAACTGACTTCAGTTCCACCTGATCACCACAGGTCCGATCCTCTAACACCAGACACCTCCAGGCGGCTGTCCAGAGACCAGCTGACTGCCGCAGGGCCGCCGCCGCCGCCGCCGCCGCCGCCGCCGTCAGAGCCGCACACACTGACCCATGAAGAAGAGTCAGAGAAGGTGCACACGGACTCTGGACCCGCAGGAAGCCCCCGTGTCCTGCCGGTCCACCATCGTCCAGATCTGCTGCACTCTTGTGCCGACCTCGTCAACTCTGAGTGGGGGAGGAGTCAGAGCGCTCGCGTCCACTCCCTCCAGAAGTCCTGTCCCGAGTTCCCCGTCTCCCTGGTTCTGCTGCAGGGGGACGGCGGGTCGGAGCGGCTGCTGGGCCACGCCCGCCTCTCCCGGGTGGTGGGCCACGGCCGCAGCCTGTTCCTGGAGTCGGTGGTCGTGGCGAAAGCGGAGCGAGGGAGGGGCTTGGGTCGGATCCTGATGGAGGCGACGGAGCGCTACTCCAAACGCCGGGGGTTCGAGCGCCTGTACCTGACCACGCACGACAAGCAGCGCTTCTACGCTCACCTCGGCTACGCGCCGTCCGCGCCGGTGCAGAGCTCCGGCGCCATGAGCTCCGGCGCCATGAGCTCCGTCCTTCCCATGGAGACGCTCCTGAGGTTCTGCAGAATGCCGAGTCGTGAAAAACACACCCACTCGGTGATGGAGGCGCGGCTCCCACATGACAACAGTGACTCGGCAGATGCTTGTCATGCTGCGTCGCCCCCCACTGGTGGTTTACCTCCACCTCCACCTCCTCCTCCTCCTCCTCCTCCTCCTCCTCCTCCTCCTCCTCCTCCTCCTCCTCCGTCCACAGAGCAGCTCATGGTTCAGACTCCATACAGAGATGCCAGAGGACTTCCCATCTTCTGGATGCACAAAGACCTTTGATGAACTGTGTGTGTGTGTGTGTGTGTGTGTGTGTGTGTGTGTGTGTGTGTGTGTGTGTGCACAAACATCACACGTGTTCTCACGTGACGGATGTCATGTGAATAAAGAACAATGAGTGAAACCTTTGATGCGTGCTGGTTCATTCTCTCGACGAAGGCCACGTTCAGACGCACACAGTAATCTGATTACTTCCTGGCGTCCTGACACTGACTGTGTCTCTTGACAGGAAGGACCCGTCGCAGCCATGGAGCTGCCGCACCCCCGGCTCCTCGTGGTCCTCCTGTCTGTCTCCACGCTGCCTGTTTCACCGTCCTGGAACATCAGCCTTGGAGGCCCCGCCCCCCTCGGTCCACTTCCTGTCCCGGCTGCAGCAGGTCCGGTCCTGCCGGGCCAGGCCTTTGCGGTGGTGTGGAACATCCCCACTTCTCGCTGTCGGAGGCGTTTCCACGTCCACCTGAACCTGAGACGATTCCACATCGTGGAGAACCCCCAGCAGAGGTTCCAGGGACAGGTACGGGGGGACAGGAAGTGGACGGCCGCAGAATCATTGTCCTCATATCTGAATGAAAATGTCTCGACCGAACCTGAGGTTTTGACTCCCAACAGAAAATGACCATCTTCTACCGGGACCACCTGGGACTGTACCCCTACCTGTCCGCCGACGGCAGGAGGGTGAACGGGGGGACCCCGCAGCTCGGCAACCTGACCGCCCACCTGTCCCTCACACGCCGCCAGATGTCCGGCTCGCTGCGGCCGGACTTCGCGGGTCTGGCCGTCATCGACTGGGAGGAGTGGCGCCCGCTGTGGGAGACCAACTTTGGAGCCAAGATGGCGTACAGGAGGCTGTCCAAGCAGCTGGTGCGCCGGCGCAGACCGGACCTGTCCGACGGGGCCATCGCCGCGCTGGCCAGGCAGAGGTTTGAGGCCGGCGCCCGGACGTTCATGGAGGAGACGCTGCGGTCAGGGGTCAGAGGTCACCCCAAAGGATTGTGGGGATTTTATGGATTTCCCGCCTGTTTCAACGGGAGGAAGAGGAAGAGAGGTCAGTGGCGTCGTCGTCGTCAGTCTGCTGGACACGATGACGCCAGTTTTGATAACTGTGTGTGTGTGTGTGTGTGTGTGTGTGTGTGTGTGTGTGTGTGTGTGCGTGTGTGTGTGTGTGTGTGTGTGCGCAGATAAGATCTACACCGGACGCTGTCACAGAGGGATCCAGCAGCAGAGCGAGCGGCTGCAGTGGCTCTGGACTCTGTCCTCGGCCCTGTACCCCAGCATCTACCTCCCTCGGGGTCTGGCCGGCTCAGCGGACGCCGCCCTCATGGTCAGGTGAGCGCGCGCGTCACGTCATAACACACACACACACACACACACACACACACACACACACATCGTGGTGCCCGAAGTGGCGCTGGAACGGGGTCTTCACGCACGCCGCATCTCTGTCTCAGAAACAGGCTGCGGGAGGCGCTGAGGGTGGCGGCGCGTTGGCCCCACGCCGCTGCGCCCCCCGCCGCCGCGCCCCCCGCCGCCGCGCCCCCCGCCGCCGCCCACCTCACTCCGGTGCTTCCCTACGCCAGACTGGCCTTCACTCACTCCCTCACCTTCCTCAACGAGGTGTGCTCTTCATTCAGGTGCATTCATTCAACACACACACAGTCATGCAGCTCAGTTTAACACTGTGTGTGTGTGTGTGTGTGTGTGTGTGTGTGTGTGTGTGTAGACAGACCTGGCACACACACTAGGAGAGAGCGCCTCACTGGGAGCAGCTGGAGTGGTTCTGTGGGGGGAGCAGAGTTTTGCTAAGTCCAAGGTTTGTGAGTGTGTGTGTGTGTGTGTGTGTGTGTGTGTGTGCGCTTGTGCTTGTGTATCTAATTCCCCCCCCACCCCCCACCCCACCCCACCCCACCCCACCCCTCAGGATCAGTGCCTCCTGCTCAGAGACTACCTCCACTCTGTGCTGGGTCCGTATGTTCGATCCCTGTGGACACACACTTGGCGCTGCGGCCGTCAGCTGTGCCACGGTAACGGGCGCTGCAGCCGCCGCCGGCCGGACGCGGGTCACATGGTTTCTTCACGTCGCGCGTCGCCGTCCCATTTCCAGCAGCACTTCAAGTGCCAGTGTTACTCAGGCTGGAGGGGGCGGAGCTGTCGCCATAGCAACAGACAGAAGTAACAAACCACTAAACTCATCATCACAATAAATAACATTTGTGAATGAATCCTGTTTATTTGGGTTTGTTTTATTTATTTATTTATTTTTTTAAAGTAAATTCATATAAAAATCATCAATCAACAAAACATATGTCCTCAGCGCTTCATGCCCCTGTAGGGTGAAGAGTGTAACTGCAGCTGAAGGCAACATTTGAATATTATCATCTTTGCACTCGCACACATTATATTTCGGAGAAACTGCTGACCTGTCCGTCGGAGCCGCTGGTTCTACCTGGTGAAGTTGTTAAAGCTCCTACTTCAAATGTAACATTCTACAAAACAAGAGAATCATTTTAAAGGTGCAGTGCGTAGGGTCCGTGGACCTGCTGCTCTCTCCTCACCTGTGCCCGACCGGCACGGCGAGGAACCCGCGGAACCTGCGCTTCCCTCACGTTTTCAGTCAAACCCCGCGAAGCTGTGAAGTCTTTCTCATCGGGCAACATTTACACGCTGCACCTTTAATGATCTGTGTGGTGGTTCCCCGGCGATGACGGGTGGGCGTCAGGTCCCCGGCCCCCCCGTGGTCCGGTTGTGTCTGAGCGCCTGCAGCTCCTGGATCAGTAGAGTCAGTTGTGAGGCTGCAGCCTGTTTCTCTCTCACTGCCTCCGTCAGCAGCCGGATGGCGCCGCCCTGCTGGACTGCGGAGGAAGAAGAGAAACGCCGAGTCACGTCAGTGTGTCGGAGGTGCTCAGACGATGAGTCACTCGTTGGAACCGGACCCAGGAAGTAGAATATGAGCAGCACGGCGAGCAGCAGCAGCGCAACGATGGCACAGCCAATGGCGTAGGCTCGCGACCATTTGGGCGCCAACAAGTCCTGAAGACGACTCGGCCACTTCCTGTTGGCCAGCTGACCGCTCTGGTGGACAGCTGCCGCATCAAACGTGGAGAGGTTCCCATTGGGGGAGGGGCTGTAGGGGGGGCGGGGAGGCTTCACCCCTGAAACACACACACACACACACACAGCTGTCACTCACTGATACTGTGTGTGTGTACGGCAGGGGGGCGGAGGTGCTCAGACGATGAGTCACTCGTTGGAACCGGACCCAGGAAGTAGAATATGAGCAGCACGGCGAGCAGCAGCAGCGCAACGATGGCACAGCCAATGGCGTGGGCTCGCGACCATTTGGGCGCCAACAAGTCCTGAAGACGACTCGGCCACTTCCTGTTGGCCAGCTGACCGCTCTGGTGGACAGCTGCCGCATCACACGTGGAGAGGTTCCCATTGGGGGAGGGGCTGTAGGGGGGGCGGGGAGGCTTCACCCCTGAAACACACACACACACACACACAGCTGTCACTCACTGATACTGTGTGTGTGTGTGTGTGTGTGTGTGTGTGTACCTCTCTCGTGGTGTGAGCGGTGCAGGTCATTGATGGAGTCGACAGAGTGAAGCTCCACCTCCGTCAGGTCTCTGTCACTGACTCTGTAGAATGGGGGCGTGGCCTGCGAGGAGGGAGGCCTTGACATGTCCCGCCTCCTCTCTGGGATCAGGACACGGACACACGGGTCAGTTATTTCAAACGTCCGACAACGTGCGCCCGCAGTGACTGACGTGAGCCACGAGGGGGCGACGCACAGGTGGAACACAACTGCAGGGCTTGGATTCAGACAGAGAGGGAGACCCTGACCAGGAAGTGTTTGTTTGTGGGGGGGGGGGTCAGTGAGTCAGAGTTTAAACTAGTTTGTGGGCCACAGCTCATTTACATGTTCAGAGAGAGAGAGATAGTCTGAATCTAATCTGGACGTGTGGAGAATGGATCCGTACGGACGTGGAGAACAAAGAGGCGTGGTTTACGCGAGGGGATGAGAATCCGATTTGTCGTTGGCAATCGACGGCAGCGTGACTCCGGGGGGCCAAAGGTCAGGGCGGGCCCCTGATGACTCACCGACTCACACCATCAATGGGGCGATCGACGGGCGAGCTGACACCTACCTACTGTACCAGCCTGGTCACTTCGTGTTGGGCCCCTCTCAGACTCTGGGGTGGCAGCAGCAGCGGTGGCAGCAGCAGTGGCAGCAGCAGCAGCAGTGGCAGCAGCAGTGGCAGCAGCAGTGGCCTGTGGTCTGAATGTCCAGGATCTGGGCCCAGACTCGATCCCAACAGTGAAATCCACCTCAGTCCATGAACACACAGAGAGTCCAGGGTGGGCTTCCACTCTTCATGTGTGACTGAGCAACTGTGGAGCCCCACCAGTACACCCCCCCACCCCCACCCCCTGTGTGTGTGTGTGTGTGTGTGTGTGTGTGTGTGTGTGTGTGTGTGTGTGAGGGAGAGAGAGAGAGACAGAGGAGTAGATGAGAAAGGGATGGAAGAGTAGAGGAGAGGGAAAGCGTGAGGGGGTGGGG
>JAFBJT010034363.1:0-13763 GCA_016785325.1 Chascanopsetta lugubris | reverse complement strand
CGTATTGGAGTTTTAAGTAGATGTATTTATTGTATTTATAGTATACGCTACTTTATTCCATTCACATTTCGTACTTGTCATATTCCTCTGTCCACCTCGTTCTGATACGTACGCTGCTGTAGCAAATATATTTCTCTAAACGAAACCTCAGAACAACAAACGAGATGTGGTTATTTTGGATATTCTCTAATAAGAGGATTTAATTTGTCGATCTTGAAATCCTTCAGAAATTATAAATTTCCGATAGTCATGAAGGCACCGTGCTGCTATAGGTATGACCCAAAGTAGGCGTGGTTACGTCAGTGTCACAGGATTATGTTGCTAGGCTTCTAGCTGGTTCTCCGAGCTACAAACAGAGCTGCTACTTAACCTCTTTACAAATCTTTCTATGCACATTCCGCCATACTTTTAGGTGGACGGGGGTTTGCTCATATAGACCATTTGTTTTTTTAAATTAAAACTATCACTGGTTTTGTAGAAACCGGGCCTTGGAGGAAATGTCGTCGACCCACATCTGGGTGTAAAGTCGTTGCTTGTTAGCATCGTGGAAGGCAGCGATGTCAACAGGTCGCGGCTGCTGCAGCATCCTGCTCATTTCTCTCAGCCGTGTCAACAGTGACTGTGCTGTCTAATGCAAGTTTGTCAGGAAACAGTGTCATACAATTTGATAAAGCTACGCATAAGGATGTGACAGCACAGGACTACAGGGAAAGGTAAACGAAAGACTCATTCCTTGCTGAATATGAATTAAGTTTAATATGTATTTTATTTCTGACGATATGATCTTTCAGAAACTCAGTGTCTGCTGAGGTTTGGACTAAAAATCATTAGGCAATGACATAACAATAAAGATATACGATACAGACTAATCAGAATAACATTTGAAGAGATTGAAGGTCAAGGCCTAAAACATCCAACTATTTAGAAAATCCGATCAAAAGAATGATTATTAACCATTCCAGAAGGATTGCCGGTTGTTATTGTTGTTGTAGTCAAATTAAATCTAACTATTTATTTTACTTTTTGGAGGCTTTGTGTGTTGGATTAAGTGACAAATAGTGGTGGAATTGCATGTTGCAGATGAATACCCATCATGTTACTCTTCCTTGCAAAGCATGTAGAAAGAACTATAGCCCTAGATTGTTGAAGTCGAAGTGTTTAATGTGTCCATGCTGGGCTTCTGTCCAAAAAAATGCATGCATTCATTCATTACAGCTTTGTAGCATTGAACTTAAAAACTCATCCTTAACATTTTGTTTTAGTTGAAACAACCTCGTCTTTTTGATCATATATGTCAAACAAAAGTAGCTCTGCTATTTTGACATTTAAGAGTATCAAATTTAATCTTACTAGATTTTTCATGGTCTGAAAAATGTTGTAACTTATTATTTCAGCTTTGTTTTCAAGACATTATCCCTCTCTTGCAGAAACATGTGGACTATGTACAAAAACCATCAATGATGTATAAAAACTCAAAATGGTGAAAGTTTTCCCGTTTGCTCCTCGACCCTGATGAGACCAGCAGGAAGATATGGGCATCCTCCGACTGGTGGCAAGAATCATGGGAAGAATTAGTACCTTCAGGTCCTATCAGTTCCTGCTCCTCTTGGCTGCTGCACTCGCCGTCGTAGCTTTTTACTACTTTGGCTCAGAGAAGCAGAACTTCTCCAGTACCACAAAGAGGATCAAACAGAGCCAGACCAGCCACAACACAAACAGAAACGATGCAGACCTGACTTTGGACACTCGACTCTCACATACGGCAGAGTCTGAGGAGCAGGTAAATGTGGGAGCCAACAAAGAGGGCTTCAGGCCACAGAGCAGGTCGGGCCAAGCCGTTGACCAACGCTACCATGCCCTCATGATGTTCACCAAAGTGGACAAGAGCCGGAGCCTGCAGGACAAGTTCCGGGTGGCCATGTTGTCTATGGTGAAACATGGACGCTTTCTAGAGGGCGAGGTGCTGGTGCTTCATTTCGTGAGTGACCAGCCAAGCCAAGAACTGGGAGAGAGGATGCTCCAAGAGTTTCTCCTCGACGCAACTTTCAAATATGAGGTAGGTCGTGAAAAAATGTGTAGAAATTGAACCTTTCCTAATGTCAAGATTTTAAGGTTTCAAAATCATACCCTACAACATTTGGGTATTGTAGTTATCAAATCAAATCAAAGTTTACTGATATAGCCCGCATTTACAAATCAGAGTTAGTCTGGCAGGGCTTCACTGGGTGGGAACGTCCTCTGTCCTTAGAGCCTCAGAAGGCTCAGGAAAAACTACCGGGGGAAAACCTTTTTAACCGGGAAAAAGAAAAGGTAGAAACCTGAGGGAGAGTCACAGGTGAGGGATCCACTCCAGGACAGACAGACGTCCAATAGATGTTACGAAGAGTGTTCACTAACTGTTCACTCTAATAAGACACAACTCCCTCTTTCATGGAGAGCAAATTGCCTGTAGGTGCAGTTTAAAGTTCAAATACACGGGGGCAGTATTGTCCTGCTGAACGAGTCTCTGAGCAGCAGGAAATCCCACCTCCACTGATCTGCGCTGCCCAGGTAGAGGATGTGTTGCCTCTGTTGTGCTCTGCCTGTCTCTCGGGCGTTATCCTGCCTCCCTTCTCCCTCGTTTTATCGGTCTTGATTGAGGTGATGTATCCAATAGTGTTGACACCTTTGTCACTCATTCTAATTGATATTGTTGATCTTAAAGGTGCAGTGTGTACGATTTTTTTAAGCTCCAATGTTGAGGTGTGTCCTCTGCATTTCTTCCAGTTCAGCCCAGAGAGATCTGCACTGTAACACCACTTTTCAAAGCACTAAAACACAAACTCAGGCCGAAGCTCAAGCCTGAGTCTGCGTGTCCTCGACAAACGGATGGTGTCCCAGCTCCTCTGCAGTTTGCTGAGTGAGGCCCTTTGCAGATTTCACAGCTCTGCTCTGTCTTCAGGTGTTGTTTCACGACGTGGTGGCCCTCACACAGAAGCTCTTCCCCATCGTGGAGGCCATGCAGACGTACTTTAGTGCCGGCTCTGGAGCTTACTACAGCGATTCCATCTTCTTCCTCTCTGTGGCCATGCATCACATCATGCCTGACAGTAAGAAAAGAACATTACATTGTGTATTTTTAATGACATAAGTTCAGAAAACAATAATTGCTTGTCCAGTGTGGGGCTGAATTTAACCTCTGTGGTGGAAATTGATTAATATGTCAAAATGATCAAATAAGGCAAACGTTAACCAGATTTTTTTGATCCAAACACCTTTTCGAGATCTGTCTGTGGGGTGGGCATCTCAACACCAAACAGGGCTTAAATGACTATCAGAATTTTGGTTGATACGATATTCCCCAGTTTACCAAGACACTGATCCTTTATTTCCATATGTCACATTCAGATTACCCCCCATATATTTGTACTCATGACAGTTGGACTGTCTAGCCTGTGATTTTTATATTATATGCCACAAAAAAGTTTTTCTTATTGTGAATTACACGTAAAGAGTCATATATGCTAAACACATTTTATAATCCCTCAAGTCTTTCCCCTTTTTGTGTGTCTTGAACTGCACATAATAGACAAGGTGGAATTAAAGGACTAATCTGCAGACTCCCAGAGGTGAGGTGCAGTTGAGCTTTGGTTTTCGCCTCAGGCCAAATTCAGTTCAGTAAAAAAATAGTGATTTTAGATTGATTCAGAGAGCCACATCTCTATTCTGGATGAGCGCGCAGCAGGAAGAGCCGGTGGGCAGGTATTCCAGCGACACGTGGCCTGCTGCAGAAACCCTGGGGTTTGCAAAGGGAGGATATGATCCGTCATTGCCACCCACATCAGGGCCTCCTGTGCTGGTGCCGACTGATGGCAGTGATTTCCTCCGGTGTTCGCCGTTGTGGTTCTGGTGGGTGGGGGAGGAACGTCAGGACTGACTGTTTGGCTCTTTGGTTTTGAAAAGAACACGAGCACACTCACGAAACCTGAAGTGTGTCCCACAGACAGCGGGGCAGCATCCCGTTCCAGGTTTTTGTAAACTATAGCTGGGTGTGCACGGCGAGGTGTGGAGTGGAACGGTCGGATCACAACACTTTTCTTAGACCTTCTAGTAACCGAGGGCAGACTGACATCCTGTCATTGAAACATGGCTGAGCTGAAAATTCACATTATCTTTAAAAGTTCGGACTCTACAGGAGCCGCTCCTCATGTGAATATACATTAGTGCAGTCATTTAAGGGCAATGGGGAAAAACATTCAGATGATTATAAATTCATGGAAATGCCAGTATGTCATTGTTTTGTAATATTTTTTGAGGTGAAAAAATGACCAAAATATCTCACACCTCACCTTTAAACCAAAGTTGCAGTGACTGAAGTGATATGTTTCTGCTGGTGACTCATTTTGCCCTCTTCAAATCCTTATTGATCAACCAAGTCTGCACCCATCTACGCTATATCAAAGCGGTCACCTATTTATATCCAAGCAATGCTTTTATCTGGGATGGTCTCACGGCCCAGAGAACGGAGAAATATTCCTGAATTACCTTATCAGGTAAGTTTAATGGGTTTTTTTTTCATTTTGATCATTGTAATAACTAAGTTGATTAATTTATATTACCTAATTTAATTATGCAAATGTGGCAAAGTTAATTTTGAGAAATATTACCAAATACTAGTAAAAGTCACATATAAAAAATACAATTCAATAATCTATTTTTAAACACTTGCCAGGAAACAATTCCTTTTAGGTGCTTATATAATAATAATAATAATACGTATAATAAGCCCTCCATTCATTCTCTTGTCCCGTCAACGTGCTTATATGGATCAGTTTCACAGATTTGACACATTTTCTTCGAGATACTGAGTCTTTGGACCAGGGTCCATCTTGTCCTGTATGACCAGACAAATATGACCCGCCCGTTTTTCACCTCAACGACTCGCGCCATCACGTTTTTGTATGGCGATGTATCGCTCCACCCCGAGTTTACACCATGACAGACACTCTGATGAAAGCAGCCTCTTAGGGAGAAGACTTGCATCACACTTATCTGCCCTCAGAGGGCGATTAAATAAAAGTACACAGTGGAGCAATGCAGTAATTAACCACGGGGTTCCTAAGAAACTGTTATCATTGAGGAGGTGTCATGTTTTTTTCCGTCCCCAACGGACGACGCGACAGGCCGGGACCTGAGTCTCCCAACAACTCTCACCTTCATTTTCCAGAGGTGGTAGATGTTTTGCCGCCTATGTGTGAATTTGCTTTCAGCAAAGGACGGAGGGAGTGATGAGGGCAGCAGCTGATCTATTAGTGATCAGAGAGGACAAAAATAGCATGGGAGATATATATGAGAAAACATGTTGATTTATGGAAGATGTTTCCAGGTACAGTCTGTTCTGCCCTGAATACGTTAATATGTTTTATATGTTTATAGACACTTGTGTTTACTCTGAAATGTTTTTACAACGTGTGTATAATAAAGCAGAGCTTTTATTTTGAAATCCGCTGAACCACCTGAAGTTGGAAGTATCAATTCTTCCGTTGAAGAAGTCATTAAAGGAGCAAGGATGCTCACTTCCTGGCTCTTAAAAAGGAGTTGGGCAGGCTGTTTATTTATGTTGCTAAAATATTTCAATAATGTGCTAAGATAATCCGAACATTATTTTTGTAATTGATTAATCTATCGATTAATTTCTTCAATTCAATTAAACAACTATTTGAATAAGTGGAAAAAAATAGTACAAATGTGAAAAGACAATGTGAAACTCAGATTTTTTGTTTTCGCGTCTCTTTCATTTCAATCTGCAGCTTGCGCTTCTTCCTCGAGGAGGATGTTTAGGAAACACGATCATGAAAATCAATTGAAAGTCGTCACCCCAGTATGTTTTCCAGTGAATGTTTGTAAAAGAGGAAAATACCGGCCCTTACAAAGCGGCTGTAAGTGCTCACATCACAACTTATATTAGGACTTAATAAGGTTGACCCACTTTTCTCCCTGGAGAAAAATGTGATGTTGGATAACAGTGAGTCTGTTGTGTTGCTGCTGGGGCTGACTTCAGTTTTAGAGTCGGTTATCAATGTCTGATCTAACCGGAGACTCAGGTCAGTCTTAAGCTGTTGTAATGACATTACACCTCCATCCCTTTCCACACACAGGATCACCGGGCTAAGTCTGAGTTTTCTCCTTAGGGATTTTGTTCTGTAGCGGGTTTTAATATGGAAAACATCAACATGTGTGAAGTCCAAAGCTTATTGAAACAAAACAGAGGTCTGCGTTCCATGAACTAACTCATCGTACTCTGTCCTTCAGCATCCTCTCAGGTTTACTTTTCTATTCACTGACATTTGTTTTATATTCTTTCCTCCTCCTTTTCCTCAATTGTCTCTCACAGCTTCTGGGAACTAAAGTGAAATTAAGATGTTTAAGACATTTAAGTCATTGGCCCTCGGCCGTACATTCAAACAGTAGCTGAGTTAGTGTATTTTACGTCTTTGTAAGATTGATCAGATATGCATCATCGTCAAATGAATAGCATATAGGATCTGGTATTACCATGAGATCCTATGGCAGCCTTTTATAATTATAACTCAAAATAAGTTTAATATGTCAATTCTGAGCGACGGTAAAAACATGCAACAAGGTTGTTTCCATTGAGACGACACTTTCTCGTTCATATTTTTCTTTTTCAAATAACAGACATTTGTTCATTCAAATTAGAACATACTCGTAAATGTCTCTATACATGTATGATCCATTTTTGCTTATTCGTCAATTTCACCTTAATGTTATGTACTGGACCTTTTACAACAAGAAATAAAGAATATAGTTGACATGATGCTCATTTCAGCCTCAAAAGGATGTGAACCTCTGTTGAGATGAGTAGGAAGTGATTTATCTTTTCATCCTGTCCGGTGACATTGTGATTGGTTATTATAGAACTGATCTGGAAGCTGTCTTGCTTTGTGTCTAAGTAAATATGTGTCCTTTTGTTCAATATCCTGATATTGAAAATACTTCACGTCAGAGTTTAGAAGTCAGTTTCACACCGGATGATAAAAGGATGTTTCCGTCACATTGAAGTTGTCCCGCTCCTCCACAGTGTTGAGGGTGACGTTTCTGAGTTAGTGATTAGAACCGTGGATGTGAGTCAGAGCCAATTTGAGTTGATTTGCGGTTTTGTTAATTAGGTCATGGAGATCAGCTGCTGTAGTAATGGTAGTAGAGGGCGGGGCTGAGAGGTTGTTGCTCTGTATAGTCTCATTCATTCATGCAGCCGGGGGAGGACGGGGCATGGACCGACAATCTTTTGACCTCGTATCATTGTTAGAAATTGAATAAATTAGCCCAGTTATTGGCAAAAGAAGAGGCCTCTGCAGTGTCATGAATTATATAAACCTTTGGAAACGGGGCTAGACATTATTAAACATAATAACAAACAGGAAGGTTCAGCCAGAATCATCTCGAGAGCATTTCATGTTCTTCACCTCAGTTACACGTAGGGGGCAGTGCAGTATATTTTTCACTCTCATCGTGTGAGTGAAAAAACTGTGATTACAACGAGTGCCCACCTCCACACAACTTTGTGTGGAGTCACCGATCCACCATCAAACGCACCACTTCCCAATGTCGGAACAATCGAAGAGCCTCTTCCTGTCGTAATCCTTCTGGGTTGGTCCAAACAAATCGCGCGCTCCGCCCGGAGATTACTCCTCCGTCCCGCTCGGTGTTTCCACAGCGCACGGAAGCTTTGTCACGGCCGCTTCCTTGTTTGGAGAGCATAGAAAACAGGCCGCTGCTTCGCTGCTGAGTCGTCCTTTTCTGCCGTCATCTTTTCAGCTCATTCTTTTGGTCTCCCCACAATCTTCCCATGGTTTCACTCCGCACTGATCCCTCTCTTTTCTCTGTTCAGCTTTAGGTTGTGGTTTATTTCATGATGATACCGGAGTTTATTGGACATTTCTGACCTACTTTGGCTTCTCTGTGTTTTCTAGTCTGTATTAGTTGAAATTTGGCCTGTCCACACATTTCTACAGCACAGTAACTATGGCTGCACATACACTTTGATCACAAACGATACATTCTGATGCAGATGGCTCTCGACGACTTACGATGACACCTGCTATCAACGTTTGTCCCGAGTGTCCGTATCAAAATTGCTATCGGATCGTGTCCTAGCGTGGGCTGTATGTAAGATGGAGGTAGTGTCCGTGATGGGGCATAGAGGCGGAGCGCACTCAGAGCTGCGTGGGCTCGTGTGGCCGTCCCATAGTGCTTCATTCATCTGCGCTGGAGGTTCCCCTCGGCCCCCAACCCCCCGTGGAAGGATTCTGAAAGATTGAATCAAAACCTGTCCCCTCATGTCGATGAAGACGCTGCTCTGCTCTGTCCAGTGTCTGTGAACTGCAGCCCATGCGGCTTCGTTTGCAGGTGTCACTCAAACGTATGTGTTTGGCGACACGACGCGCTCTGCTCCTCACCGAGCGTCCCCCCCTCTGCCATCACACAATGGTATGATCCTATATCCTCACCTGATTGGCCGCATGGCTGCCACGCTGTCAATCAAAACTACCTTCTGCCACGAGCAGAGCTGAGCAACGCGAGGAAAACAGAGCCGACTGCCGTTGGGGGGCAGCGCGTGAACCAGTACCACAGTGGTCTCACAGCTGAACTCTGACATCTCGTGTCTGCAGCTTTGGCAACAGACGCAAGATGCCGTTTCTCCCGTTGAGCTGTTTGACTCGGACACTTTGAATGTAAAATAGTTTTTCATGACTCTTTGATTCCTGAGACCTTGATATATTTGTTTACCAAAGGAATCTCCGGAGGTTTTTTGGTTTGTAGCGCGTAGGTTAGTTCTGGAATCCCTGAGGTCCTTGATTCACAGAAGTACATGTTTCCTTCTTTCTGATGTTTATACTGAAAAAGAAAAGTCTTCTTAACCCGTTCCTGATATAATTGTTTTGGATTCATGACAGGGATCATGTTTTGTTTTATTCAACTATTTATTTTAATTGATCTCAAAATGGAAATGACATTGTATATTAGTTTGTATTTTTTGTTGTTGTTTTGAATATTACAGCACTATCACATGTGGCCTGACCGACCTCAATAAATGGACCTTTGACTCATTGAACAAATAGATTTGTGGCCCTTTAAGATTTACCGCCATAAAACTCCAGCTCATCGTCTTTGACGGTTTGTCTCAAGCTGACAATGCAAGTGCTCTCAGCCGCTCGCTAATTAAAGCTGCACCCGCGGCGCACCGTTCCCAAGAATTTCCAATCCCTTCTTCGCCATGGCAACCAGCAAAACAGAGGAAGCCGAAACAATGAACAGATGAGGGCCTGCGTATCCTGGTTACTGTTACGGTTTCCCTCAGCAACGAGATACCTAGTTAATCACTTGCTGTGTTTACACGGCTGTCAGACATACGCTGCCTGTCGGGATTTTGACGGTATTCGGAACACATACATTTCCTTTCCTAGTTTATAGACATACAGTCTCTCTTTCATGGATGTCACCTGATATTACAGGAAGCAATTGTTTAAAGTGCAGCGCGTACGAGTCAGTGACATCTAGTGCTGAAGTTCCATGTCGTATCATCACCTCACCTTCACCTCTGACCCTGCAGGAGAAGCTGTGGTCCACTTCAGTCCTCATTAAAACTCAAACGATGTGTCGTACCTCCACTCTGGGCCGCTGTACAAACATGGCGGCCCCCGTAGAGAGGACCCGCTCCTCGTGTGAAAACACATGAATGGGTTCATTTCAAGGTGCAGGATGTAAGATTGTGGTCATTTTTCCCAAAATATGACAAAACAATTACATACTGACATTTTCATGAATTTATAATCATGTAAATGTTGTATTTTCCCATCACCCTCAACTGAGCCCATGAATGCATATGGACATGCGGAGCGGCTCCTCTCCATGGAAGCCGCCATGTTTTTATCGTAGTAAAAGTGGATGTAGTCAATATTTTGAGTTTTCATGACAGCTGAAGTCGACCATAGGTTCTCCTTCATGCTCAGTGAGGGTGATGGTGAGCTGATGGATACAACTTGCAACTTCACCTCTAGATGGCACCAAATCTTACACACTGCACCTTTAAAGACAACTGTAAAACCACCTTATTCTCCAGTGCTTGACCTTTCTCCGGGGGTATCCTTGCCTCCTCTAAACCGGTCCTCCTCTCTGTGCGAGTGAGGCCATCGTTCGTGGGTTGGTGGGGAAAGAATCCAGCCATTGGACAGATTTCTCACAAATGTACATGCATCTCCTGAGGATGCTTCAGTTCATGTGTCACCATAGTATGAAAGCACTTTTTCAACTGAGCTCTTCTTTCAGGTCTGACACACATCGTGCAGCTGGATCTAGATCTGAAATACTGCACCAATATCCGAGACCTGTTCCAGGAATTCGCCTGGTTTCCGCCCGGAGCAGTGATGGGCATCAGCAGAGAGATGCAGCCGGTCTACAGGTACACACCAAGGACACAACACTTCAAGACATTCAAAACATTTCATGGTCATATCTCTGAAACAAAGAGGGAGCCCAATGTCATTTTCATTTCTCCTTATTTTTTAAAACACTGTCATTCGTTTAAAATCCATGAATTACAGTTTGCGAGTAAAATGTGCTTTTGCCTGCAGAGTAGCAAAGGTAGGTCTTTTTGTTTGTCCCATCTCTTACTCTGTTGTGGGTTAAGAGTCAAACTAATCTCACTGTCTGGACAAACAGATGGATTTTGTTATCGTTCTCTCACTCACACATTCAGTTACTTTATGTCTCGCGGGGCTGATTCGTAACAGTGCGTCCAAGCTGTCATTTTCACCAACATGTCACAATCCATAACTTCAGTAAATGTGTCCTTGTGAGCACTAATGCTCGGATAAGAAATAATATTCATGTTATTCAATCCTGGTGTTTTCAAGAGAGTGGTAAAAAAACATATAAAACCAGGAAGACTCAGCTCACCAGTGTCAGCTGACTTGGCTTTGGCTTTTCATATGCGGTGATGGGAACCAAAGACTGTAAAGATGGACCGAGTGTCCGTGACGTCACCCCTTGTTTTCTGCAGACAAATTGTGAGCGAGTCCGTTGTTGCCGAATCCAACTTCCTCTCGTTCCCGGTTCATTCAAAAACGGACACTCGGGCGCAATGCGCACGGAGCTGTGGGCGGGGCCAGGGCGCCAGTGCATCACCTGCAGTACGTGTCAGGTCGGCCCAGCTGTCAGTCAAGAGACCACGCCCTTAATTATGCACAATTTCACAAACGTACAGTCGTCACGGGAAAACATGTGACTGTTTGAGACCAAAACCGAAGTTTGTTCCAGACTTTAAAGATGTTTCATTCACATTTTAACGTGGGAGTCTGGGGATTTGCTCCCTTTTGGAGTCAGCCTCCAGTGGCCAACCCAGGAACTGCATGTTTTTTCACTTCCTAATGTTCTCCATATGTCTGCACTGGAGGTTGCCCCTCGATGGAAAAACACAAGTTTTTGGTGTAGAAAGTAACTCTTCTCTTTTTAATACTCAAAATCTGGATGTTATGTGGATTCGACCCAATTCACATAAACAGGACTCATTTCTTTTCATTAAGATCCATGAATTATTCTCGGAGAAATCAAGCAAAGTTTTCAAAAACCACTGAATTAACAACAAAACCAGGATGTAATTTAACATACATCTTATCTGCACTCAAGTATTCAAACTCTCTCTCTCTGACCTCACTGAGGCAAGTAAGAATGTAAAGTTACTTTCGGCGTTATTCTCACATTTGAAAATCATTTCGTGTTCCAAATAGTTATATATTCGAGTGTCATGCAATGGTACTTGACTGAAGTAGTAGTAGTTAGTTCCTGTCTCTATTTTCTTTTCTTTGCTGCAGAAGCAAACGTGCTCGAGGGAGACTGATAGTTTCAGCTGAATTTCTCGGGTCAAGTCCTGCTCTTATGTGAAGCACTTGGAAAAAGTCTGCTTGTGCCAAAGAAACTCATTCTGAAGACGGAGGATATTCTCATCAATGCAGCCGCAATGATCCCAAAACAAAGCTGCACAGATACAGTCTGTGGATCAAGTGTTTTATTTTTAGGATCAATCCCGTCTGTGAGAGCAGGAGCGACCCCTGGTCCAGTTCAGCAGCCCACCGAGCTGAGCCGATTGACCTTTAGAAGGCCAGTCTTGTGTCTTTCTCTGATATCACCGAGCCGTTGTGCGCATCCTGTGCAGAGTGTTTTCCTGTGCAGAGCGGAGAGGGCTCCCGGCTCCCACCTTGCTTTGGTGCTGATGGCTGAAGCATTATGCAGGAGAATGTCCTCCGCTCGCCACGTTCACTGCGCATCCTGCCACTGAAGTTCATTATTGGAGAAAATGTCCAGTCTTTTCTTCTGCAGCCACATTTGTAATGTTGTACAGACCCGAGGGTGTCGGCCAAAGCCCCGCAGAGATGTGCATCAAAGATGGAGCGGGGCCCGGGCAGAGGCGCCTGGAGTGGTAACCTGAGTTAGCGCTGGTGGCTGTATGTGTGCGCTTTGACTCGATGCGCTTTGCCTGCGCTGGGACACGGGAACAGAAGAACCTGCTGCTGGGCAGAGCTGCGCATGGTACTCCAGGTTCAGATCTCACAGGAAACCATCACCACACACGAGGTTTCTGTATTTAAATCGACCCACGTTGAGTTCATGAGCCCTGGGATCGTTGCGCGATGATGGCCAAACTCCTTCCCGCTTTCTTCTTGGGTTTTCTCGAAATGAGGAGGAAAGAAACACTGAGGTCGTACGTGAAGTGTGTGGCCCAACTAACTTCTGCTTCGACCCTCTGTCCGAACTCCCCCTGGTTCTTCCATGTTTCATCTTGGAGTGATAACTTTATTGACCTCAGTAAGCACAGTCTCGAAAGAGTAATATGAAACAATTGTTCAACACGGGTGAAGTACATTTCATTTTGCTGTGAAATTCAGATGAAACCAATTCTTAGATCATGCAAGCAGATGAGACAGACTTTCAAAATAAAACGTTGACCTGTTGTTATTATTATTATTATTTACTAACACAGCTGAAAATATTTGCTGAGATCCATAAAACCTCTAAACATTTTGACTTGAATTTGTGCAGCTATAGAACTGACGGGCCACGTCAGTGTGATGGTTACTCTCAAGGGGCCGGTTTTAGTTGTGCAATTAAAAAGTACATAAAAAGTGGCATGTGTAATTAACTAGAGTTCATGGGCAATGTGTGTTTAGACTTTTATTTTTTGACAATCATCAGCCTCTTAAGCTGTCGGGGGCCCCGAGTTTGACACGAGTCCTGGAGGAATATACCAGAGGAGTGACGGGGATCAATGTTTTGTATGGATAGGCGTTTAAATGAAAGTAACAAAGACTGAACGAGCACATTCTGGCTCTTTAAAACGCTCCGAGCCAGAGACTTGTAATTCATGAATGTCAGGGCATTCGTAAGCAAATGTGACACGAATCTCTTTGAACATTAAGCCTCAGAACCCCGCTCCCTTGTTCCCTCGCGGACGGTCCTCACCCCGAATGTGTCTGCAGGCACGTAGACCCACGATTCGTCTTTAAAGAAGAGAAACACTCCGCAGGGGTCATGAGACCCTGGCCACCAAACCCACACACTGTAAAACTGTGTGGACAAGCAGCAGCTGCTGAATGTAGGTCAGTAATAATATCAAAGTATGACTCAGAGAATCTACCACTCCCAGTGGATTTGATGAAACCACACACACACACACACACACACACACACACACACACACACACACA
>JAFBJT010034262.1:53703-58732 GCA_016785325.1 Chascanopsetta lugubris | reverse complement strand
AACCACTCTGAGAGCAACAGACTTAAAAAGTCGGCTTTCATTTTTTAAGCTGTTAAAATGTGGGAATACAAAGTTAATTTATATGTCAAATCAATAAAACTTACAAAACTTAAAACAACAATAAAATAGTAGAATCAGTAATAGTTGGCATAATCATGTCAAATAAATGTTTCCAAGATGTATATTATATGCGATTCACCTCTTCTCTGTGTAAAGGTAAAACATATTTGTGACTGGTTTCTGTTTCAAGTATCTGTGTTGAAAATGCAGTTTACACTGGTTCAGAATACAGCATTTTCCGATACCTGGTTTCAGAGACATCGCAAGTTACATGTTAGTGATCACCAAAAGAACACTGAAGTGGGATCAAATGGAACAAAGAGCCAGAGTTCAACAAGACTATTAATGATGAAAGGAACTAATCAAATCCTCAAGAGCAGTCAGGACAATGGCCTGACAGGCGTACAGATGAGCGGTGTCGGCAGTTCACCTGCACCAAGACACAGAAAATGACTTAATCTACAATGAATTTTAAGTGATTTTATAGCATAATTCGCAGGGTGAGTATGACTTGATATAATTAATATAAAATGATACATCCTTAAGACGACTTATTCTGCATAGAGGGCAGAGGAGATTACAGAGCAGGAGCCAGAGCGGTGAGATAATAGAGAGGGGATATGACAGAACATGCACCAATACTAAGGAATGAAAGGCCCCTACGATGTTATTGTTGTCGTTCTTCCAATCAATGATAAAAACAAGTTTGTGTGTTTGTGTGTGCGTGTGTGTGTGTTTGTCGTTCTAACGCCAAACAAACCCCCATTCTATGGCCGTCTCCTCGTCCTTGACATCCCATGATGGTTGGACTGGGTGTTCAGTAGAGTTGCTTGTCTCCTGACAACCACTGTCTCCCATTATGGCACACCGAGTATGGCGTGTGCCAGCACACCTGGTGCATCACACACTTCGATTTGCGACAAAGACGGTAATATTGAATTGATGATGTAGCACATGAAGCACTGCACTTTCATGTACATGGACCGGACAGATGTCAGCCTCCTACACACGGCACACGCTCAGGTACAGGATGTGTACTGGGTTACTGACTGTGACTCATCGTCGTTGGGGGAACCTTTTCAAACATTGACTCCTCCTGATTGCATTTCAGTAATTTGGCCAAAAGGTAAGGGTAACTGAGATTTGTCACTGTTTCCTGCTGAGAAGCTGTCGGTACACAAACAGCTGCATTGCAGATAGGAGCAATCAAACAGGAAGAAGATACAGTGTGTTGGGTGATGGGCGTCTTTGGCTTCGGTTGTTGGGAAACTAAAGTACAGAGCTATTTTTGTAAGACTGAAGTTCCAGCTTCACTCGCCTTTCAGTATGTGTCCACTGTGACATCACGGTGACAACATAACAAATTCTGGGTTATAGGGCAACATTTTACAACTGTGACTGCAGACATGCAGGTGCAATATTAAGTATTATATGTTTGAGCTTTCCAACTTAAAGGTGCAGTGTGTACGATTTTTGGTAAATTTTTCTCACTTCTATCTGTGGATAGAAATAATTTACGGACATTTCTCCGAATGTACAATCACCTGAATGTATCGTGTACTTTTCACAATACTCTAAAACGAGCCCTTTAATGTATATTTACATCAGGAGCGGGTCTTCTCTGTGGGGGCCAACATGTAACCTAGAGTGGACATACAAAACATCTTCTGAGCTTTAGTGGCAATAGAGGGCAACCATAGCTTCTCCTGCAATACTGGAAAAGGGAAAGTTGAGGTGAGGGATATAACATGCAAACTCACCAGTAGATGTCACCAAATCCTACACACTGCACCTTTAATGGATCACAATCCAAGGCAAACTCAAGCATATTGGTTTATTTTCACAATATAGTTGAAAGAATAATATTCGGACATATAAGAATATAGAGTAGGAATTCCTCATGGATGCAACTGCCCCATATTGATTACATAGAGCAGTACAAAGATGATCAATAGACAAAATAAAGACTTGAGGAGATATAGCTGTCAAATAAAGACCTAACCTTCTTTCTTTTATGTTGACTCACTAACATGGTGATAACCATGACACCTTTCACAGAAAGTAAAGGTGCTGAGTGTGACTCCCTGAGCAGTAACAGGTGTCATTGTATCACGATTTACATGATTTACACAAAATAAACATTCTCCTCTTTACTCTCTTGATTTCACAGAAGTCATTTCCAGTGGAACAAGGTCTGGAAGTGCTTTGGTACCATGTGGCGAATGAAAGCAGATGGATTATGAGTCAGGCTTAGACAGACTTAACTTGCTTTTTCAAACACATGCACACGTTGGAATTCATTGGCGTCCAAACACAGATGAATCGGGTCAAATTCTTTAGGAGCTTTTGTTAAAAAAAACAACAACCAAGAATATAGAAAACTGAGCTACCTGCTGTTCCCCCTCGATGCAGTGATATGTAATCAATGCTAATGAGTTTGCAAGGCGAGTAAATGAGCTCTATTTTCATGGATGTATCTGTCTTACATAACCCAGAAAAAGAACAAGGGAACAGTAATGTGCAATATGTTGTTACAGCAAGACAGAGAATATAAAGCAGCAGGGGGCTCGGGCATTGACACTATGGGAAAGGATTACTGTAACAACAGTGTTAATATGAAGTCTGGAAGCATGGTGCTTTCAACATGTTTTCCTATGGCATGACTCCTATCGTATGTCACAGACAGGTTGAAGAGATGGGACTCACTTTTTGTGCTGGTTCTCCTTCCGATCAGCAGAACCAAGACTCTGTAAGGCAAGAAGCACAGACATTAGTTTTTCATATCCAACGGAGAATGCAAATCAAATGTTGTCGAACCCAGGCTGATATACACTGCATCATATGACTCAAGGAAAATAATTAAAGGTGCAGTGTGTATGATTTGGTAAATTTTTGTCACTTCTATTTGTAGAAGAAGAATTACAAAACAATTATATAGAGATATTGTATAATCACCTCAATGTATGACTTGCAAAACATTACCCTAAAACCAGCCCTTTACATCAGGAGGGGATTCTCCCTATGGGGGCTGCCATGTTTTTATTATAGTTTGAATGACAACCCAATGCTACCATAGGTTCTCCTGCATGCTCGAATGGGAGGAATGAGGTGATGGATACAAAATGCAACTTTACCTGTAGATGTCACCAAATCTTACACACTGCACTTTTAACGTCAATGGTGAGGTGGGAAAAAAAGAAAAATGGAATGCGTCCTTTCAGATTGATATTGTGTTTGTTACTTTAACTGTAATACAATGCATATAATGCAGAGCCATGCCCGTGTGTTACCAATCAGAGCAGCCTGGGCTTTTCTGTGAATGATGGCCGGGAGCAATAAAGAGTGTTTTGAAACAAAAAAAAGAGCTGCAGAGTTTTATGAACATCTGACTTCAAATGTATGACCCCCAAAATGATTTAAATAGATTTCCTTTAAAGGTTATCATGACCCTGCTGAATGAAATTGCTTGACTCTTCTATCCTTCTGATATAATCTATGTTGCTGATGTAGTATTTTTAACTTCAAGGCTGATGTGTGTGGATTCAAACGTATAGGTTTTTGATTCTACATGAGACCAACCATAAAACATTGAGACTGTCTCTTTCATGTATGACCATGAACTCCCACTTCTTGCAATGACTGCGAGCACTGGACCCCAGTTAAGAAGAAAAACATCCAATAATGAGGATAATAATGGAATTGCAGGAGTAAAAACAGATCATTTAGTTAATGGTCTGTATAGAATGGACTGCCATCAATCAAAACATCAGCAAAGTGATTAACCTGAAAAAATACGGCTCACACAAACAAAAAGAAAGAGAGAAAACCCTTCATTGAATTTGGTTCATTCCAATCAAGGTGAACCCGGTGAATGTACGGCATGTCTCTCTCGGTACATCCACTAATCTGGACATTTACCTTTAATACAGCAGCAACACAATGATCAATGTCATCCACTGAGAGCCAATTACACGGGTAATGACCTCATCTCCAGTGGAAAATAATTAGCTCCAGGCCCTCAATTACAAATACTTATCCAGTCAATTTATTTTATTCACATCCATTTATCAAAAATGTGAGAGCTCACCGAGGGCCTTGGCGGCCATTTACCTGACCATGGAGTCAGAGGGAGGATAGTGACACACAACATCCCTCTTCCATTCACATCCTGTGGAGGCGCATCACTCGCAGGAGTGACACATGCTATGACACAGACTGCGCACATTAGAAGGGAAGTGGGAAGTGAGCATTTATCCAAACTAGTGCCACTCAAAGTGAATCCGATGCAGCTATTCTCACCCATAGAGTAGGAATGCATGTATAGAGGTGGTTTGCAGATTTATTCCAAAGCATATCTTCTAATCTAACAAAGGAAAAGTTGATTATGCTCGTAATGAAACAGTAATTAATAACAGACATGAGACGGTATACATTATACACAGCAGATACCAAGTGCTAATCCCATACCTGTGCATTTTAAATGTCGTTATATCACGACTTTATTCAACTAAACCTTTATGGATGACGGCGGTTGTTGTTGTTGTATGACCTGTTGTGGTGCCAATCTCAAAACTGAAGTATGGTATGAGGTCACATATTGCCGATTTACTTCCTTTACTAGCATGGCACGACAACATTTTCCATGTCAGTGGCAGGGCCTGCAACTTGATGTTTTGGTCCAGAGGAGAAGAAGAACTTTCTGGTACAGAAAAGCAGAAATAGAAATAAAGAACAATATTGCGGTCACATGATGCTACAGAAAAGTTCCTTATTATGCCAAAAACCGAAAACAAAACTTCCTGAAAAGATTGAAAAAGTGCACAGTCATGTCATAGCCTCCTGTAATGACAGTGCAAAAAGTTGTTGTGGGCCACCACGTGTCACATGGCCTCTAAATGACCATGACCACAGCGTCCACATTCTTTCCTATTTAGACAGAGTTACTGAGAGGCAGCAAACCATAATGCCA
>JAFBJT010034262.1:38703-51203 GCA_016785325.1 Chascanopsetta lugubris | reverse complement strand
ACCTGTCACTATAGATAAGTGCTGATGTGACGGCAACAGTAGCATTTGTCACAATCTGTGAATTGCAATGTCAACACATAGTGTTGTGTCATCAGCAAAGTGTTGGTTAATGTGGTTGAAAGGGCTGAATACCCCTTGTCTCATGTTCGAGATCATCTTGGAGGTTTCCATCACTGGCAGATATTAAAGGTGGATTGGGCAAATTTAGCTTGTTAATAATTACTTTCTAACACCATCAGGTCACAAAAGCTAAACAGTTGGACTTACTCAGCTACTATTTGTTGGTGTGACACATACGATGTGTGATGTCATTTCTGAGTTGTCCCACGCGCAATCTCTTGAGTGCACGATGCCCCCTGCTGGAGTGGAGTCATGCAAATGCAGTGCTCGCTTCAACATTGCTAATCTCAGCTCCGTCCACTCACAGGCTGCAGCATGCCGGCGATGTTTAGCATCATTGTAGGCACTTGTCTGTATTATGGTATGTATTATGTGTGTGCTTGGTGCTTGGTGTTGATATGGTGTATTTTGCGGCAATGCGTTTTCAGTGGCTATGGCTATGGATGTACACAAGCATCTGCGGCCTCATTCTCCAATGTTGCATCATGGCTTGTGGAATTATCAAACACGCTGGCTTTACTCCAAATCAGGATACACAGGTAACACTGACCCTCTTATAACACCTGTGCTTCCCTAAACAATTAACTCTGCATGCCGGCTTCTGGAGCCGAGAATAGAGAAGATGCAAATGCCTGGTGTGCACCAGTAAGGGGCCTCAGCAGGTCGTCCCAGCACCTGTCAGTCAGGAGGCGCTTGTCTAATTATATCACTTACTCCCATACATGTGCATCCTTGAAGGTCTCTCAATGGGTTCCTTGTGGCCTTTCAATGGATCCTTCCTGTACAGGCTCCAGGGATTCTGCTCTGACAGCTGGCCTCAGGACACATAACGGAGACGATGCTCCAGAAAGCAGGGGTCGACAGACTGCCAGCCTGAGCTGATATAATCTGCGTTCAATCAGAATACTTTGGATGAGCCTCAATGAGATCATTTGATTAGTTCTTGTTTTTTTTTTAGTTTGATGTAACTGCTGATCAATCCTACAAGTGTAAACATTACATAATTGTGCTCTTAGGATTTGTAAAATGGAATTTAGGCCAAATGCACAACCAAAGATTTAAGAATGAGACTCCTCCCACTCAATTTCACTTATCTGCCACGAAACCACAACAATGTCTCACGCAGTACCGTGCAGAGCTCACATTATATGACCATAGTTTGAGATAAATAGTTGTGAAGTGTAGCTGAATTATCTCACTATAATCATTTGAGTGTCAGTTGGTTTCAATACTCATCAACACATTAATCAAGTGTAAACATTTCACAAAAATAATCTGTATTACAAACTATCTTTCAAGTTTTGACCACACCCACTCAATAGCCAATGGGAACACCAACAAAATTGAAATGACATCAAGACAATCATTCAAAGAGGAGGTCCTTGAATAAAAATGATGTTGTGTTGAGAAAAAGCTAATGAAAAACAGTTTCTGGTTCCCAAAAAATACTTCCTGAGCCCAACACTTCAAATACCTCAGTGTGCAAACAAAATACTACAGAAGTGCTTTAAATACAAACTGAGGAACAAACAACAAATTCAAGCATGACGTGTTGCTTACAAAGCATGTGAGAAGAGTTTCTTTTCCTCTGCCTTTCTTGTGTTAATCTATTTTCCACTGTTGTGTTAGACGGAATTAATAGCACCTCTTAAAAAGTCAGACACAGGGAAAGAAAACAGATGACAAGGGACAAGCGGACTGAGAGACGGATCATTTACGGCTCGAGAAGAACAAATGGATGGAAAGAGTGGAAGATTAACAAGGAGACGGCTACACGTGTGCAAGAGTGCACAAAATAACTTTCACTTGTTATTACTCCGCACATGCTGACCCTCTTGATTTCACGGACCAATCGCAACGCACCACCGACACCATGTAATGAGTGAATGACAGGGTGGGTCGTCATATCCCTCTGTCAAACCGTCTGTACTTTTAAAACGTCATTATTTGCCGAGGAGGATTCCCCCTCCCAAGTCTTGTGGTCTAGGGAGCAAAGGGACCAAGACATGGCTCATAAATCAAGGCAGAAGAGAGAGAGAGAGAGAGAGAGAGAGAGAGAGAGAGAGAGAGAGAGAGAGAGAGAGAGAGAGAGAGAGAGAGAGAGAGAGAGAGAGAGAGTCTATGGATATTTACCCATAAATCACTGCGGTGGAGCCACCTACAATCAGACTAATAGGGCTGGAAGACGTGCTGTCATTCAAGCCATGATGTCACCTAGACTGAGCCTGTGGGTGTTGATGTTGGTGGTGGATCCTTGATTCAGTGTGTGTGTGTGTGTGTGTGTGTGTGTGTGTGTTGTGGGGAATACATATGTGACTATAGAACTCATGCTGCATTTCTGTATGTCTGTGTGTGTGTGTGTGTGTGTGTGTGTGTGTGTGTGTGTGTGTGTGTGTGTGTGTGTGTGTGTGTGTGTGTGTGTGTGTGTGTGTGTGTGCGTGTGCGTATGTCAGGGATGTCTGAGTATGTGGTGGTAGGTCTGAGCTTGTGTAAGTGTCTGTGGTAAGAGTGTGTGTGGTGTATGTGGGAGGTGGGATGTCTCTTTATATGGGTTGGCCTCTGTGTGTGTGCGCGCGCGTGTGCGTGTGTGTGTGTGTGTGTGCGCATTGGTCTGTCAGTTTATACTTTCATCATGTCTGTGCATTTATGTACGTTTAACATTGGCCTATGTACACACATTGGTATGATACATCTCAGCGCACACACACACACACACACACACACACACACACACACTGACCTTGTGGTTAGTACTGGCTTACAATGGGTGTGGGATTCCATAGAGAAAATCTAAACAAGTCGAGCGGTTAGCACGGGTCTGCCACGTTTCCACACAATGGCGCTCATTGACATAAATAACTGGGAACTTTGTGAAACAGGACACCCATTAACTTCTCCTCCACAGATAATTGCCCATTAGATCTTGGATGAGGGCTGGATTGAGAAATAACTCAACTCCGACGCTAAATGCAACTTGTAATAATAAAAAAGTCATATTGTGAAAGGGGCCTGGAATCCGTTAAGATGGGTTGGCTTTTCGGTGCTATCATCCCGCCAAGCACTTGGCCTGTCAACAAAGCAAACTATGGCTTGTTGTAGGCGCTCGGCAGTTTGTGCCTTTTGCTTAGGCTGCGCTTTGAACATGGAAAAGATGATGACAACGGGGGGGGGGGGGGGGGGGGGGGGGGGGGCGGGGCGGGCGAGGAGAAGAGAGCTGCAAATGAGAAAATGAGACAAGAGGCAAGAATAAATTACGGTGAAGAATGTCGTAAAAGAAACAGGAGCAAAAGAGTGAAAACATGGATGATGGCGAGGGGGAGCAGTGCGGCAGCGCTTTGCTTTATGATCTTTATCGTAAAAAGTGAAAAAGGCAAGTATGATGATTAATAATAAACGCCTGCAACGTGACGGAGCTGATGTCACCCGTGACGTACACAAGTCCCTCACAGACACTATTAACGACAACAACCTTCACCTTTGATGATTCAGAGCACATGCGTCTGTTGTCATACCCACGTATTGGCTGTAAACTGACATGCCCTTGTCGATACTTAACATCTCCTTACCGTCATCCGCCGGTCTATGTATCTATGCGTCACGAGGACAGACAGATCGCCGGTCCGTCTGTGACTCATTCAGAAAAACCAACCGCCTCCCCTGCCTACATTCTTCTGATCACGCTGTGCCACACGCCACGTTTAGAAAGGGCCACTTAAGGGACGCACATTGTGAGTCACTATTGATGCAGGACATGACGACAGGCATCACCATCAGCGTACGACCAGGTCCTGGGTTAAGAATAGATCTACACGTCATTCGCCAAGGCCGCACACGCCCGAGCTCATCTCAGAGGAGGCAGCACGATTCCACGCAGTCCATCGTGACGCCGCAATATTCTCCCTCAGCACGCTGCACTGATAAAGGTGCAGTATGAAAGACTTTCTTCATTTTTCTCCCCTCTAAAAAATATTACAAAACAATTGCAAACTGACATTCTCATGAATTTATAATCACCTAGATGTTTTATTTTTGGTGATTTATATACAGTATGTGTATGTGTATTTAGATGTGGAGCGGGTCCTCCCTATGGGGGCCGCCATGTTTTTACACCTGTCCAGAGTGGATGTTCTAAACATCTTTGGAGTTTTAATGACAACTGAAGTCTACCACAGGTTCTGCCTGCTCAGAAGGGTGAGGATAGGGTGATGGATGCAACATGCGGCTCCACCTCTTAGTGTCACCAAATCGTACACACTGCACCTTTGACAACCAGCTAGTTGAACATGCATATAGATTATCGGTCGGACTGACACAGATGGAAACAACCCACATGCTCACATTCACTCCACCTACACATGCCAGTGGCCACGGCTCTATTTATTTTCCCTCATTAGTTTCAAATGGCCCATCCAGACGTTACCGTGGCCCCTGTTTTTAATCATTGCACAGAGCTAAGCTCGGCGCTGCATGGCTTTGTCCTCTTTGATGTCCCCTCGTCAGTGCGCCAGCCAAGCGGCGAGGCCAACGTCTCCTTCATCTGCCATTTTTTTTTCTGCTACTGCAAACAGCAGCGCACTCTGCTGCACTTTGCACACATCTCTTCAAATCGAGACATGCATTTATCAAAATACCGCAGAGCGCATTTAAATCTCTTTTTAATTACTGGGAGTTGCTGTGTCTCTACGGCGCATACTGTACAAATTGTACAAACTGTACGGTCACTGAGAAAGTGATTAAAATGCTCCTTAACTTCTTAAAGGTACTGCGTATAAGATTTATTGCCATGGAGTGGCACTAAATCAAACACAAATCAAGTTCCAGATTATTACAACAGCAGAATTATATTATATTTCAATTCTATGGAGAGATTCTCTTATATATTTACATACTATACCTTTAATGTATAATATTATGAGTTAGAGGGGAACCCGCATACTTCAGCACAGGCTAATGCTTAATCCAACATGTCGGAGGAGTTTGTCTGATACATTCCATATTATTATAGTTTGTAATGATTTTTGTTTTTACAGTGCTTTGCTGTTAAGCTCTGTGCACCTTATAGGTGCAGTGTGTTATTTTCACACTTGTATTGGTATAGAAAAACTATCGCAAAACAATTACATACTGACATTTTTATAAATTTGTGGTTGAGTGGGTCCTCGCTACAGGCCTGACCAACATTGATTCTCCTGCATGCTCAGTAGGCTAAAAGTGAGGTGATGGACACAACATGCAACTTCACACTTGATGTCACCGAATATTACACACTGCACCTTTAAAGTTTTACTGCCCATGCAGATACTCAGAACGTATAGTCTGCACTGCTGTATGACAAGCATCCACAAGTGCCATGGATTGGAGTATTGTCTTATTTGTAATCTGCTGTTCAACAGAGCAACATTCATGCTCATCCACATCCATCAGTGCTTTACAATCGATTTAATCGTGCGAGGAACTCAACGGGAAACAAAACTGCGAGAGACAGTTGTCTATCTGAATCAACATCAGAATCTAATGACACACGTTTCCACCTAATATGATTGACAGGAGGGACACAAGAGGGACACAGGAGGGACACAGGAGGGACAAGGGCCCACAGAGTGAAACTGGAGAAAGCTCTCCACAGCTTCTCATTTGAGATGCTTTATCGGTTTGTAAATTTGTCATCGCTTAGTGGGTTTATTTTTAGGACCTAGGCTTTGCAATAACATGATTAAACAAGCATCAGCTCGGTTATCATCTGACAGCAGAAACTGTCACGAAGCTGAAAGGTCAAAATTGATTTCCCTTGAAATCATCATAATCAAATCAAATTGTGGTGTGTCACCATTGAACTGAACTGGGGTCAGACGAGTGGCGGAACACACAGTTTGACGGATGAATTGTGTATTTCACATGATGTTCTTTCTCTTGATAACTACCAGTGTGACAGCTAGCAATGATGTCATGGATCGAGTGACCATTAACAGTGTTTTCCCAATCTTAGATTTCCCTCCGGGGCCTCCACCGCAAGAAAAGACCTTGGTAAGAGAAGTGTCCTGAAGTGACCAGCTAACTGCAACTAAAGGCTCACTGAAACCTAACCTCAATTCAGCCTTACCTTAATTCAGATTTTGCACTGATGTCAGTTAGCTGCATTGATATTCATTTAATGTCCTTGAACTTTAAAATAACAAAGCTTACAAACAGAGTAAAGGATGGGAGATGTAATGAAAGGTAAATAAAGGGAATTGATTAACAGCTAGTTGCTCACATTCAGGTTTGACATCATATTTGGGTGAAGCCTCGGGTTCCCCTCAGCTCATTATGTAACTATAGATGTGTGGTAGCCATGGAAAACAAAAATATGTTGCTATGTCTGAACATCAAGGACATTGCCTTCACTATTCCGTGGATTAAACATTCAAAAAACATAGGATTAGACCAAGCATTTCCAAATATCTTTGCACCCAAACATTGGCTATGTTTAGAAATAAATACATACACATGGATACTCAACCTTGTATGTGCCAGGTTTATATGAGATGTTGTATGTTACAATTTTTGTTGATTGAATTTATTCATTTGCAGGAGAACCTATGGGCTCATTTAAGGGTAATAAAAAACATCTAGGTGATTATAAATTCATGAAAATGTCAGTATATAAATTGTTTTGTAATATTTTTAGAAGTTACAAAAATGACCCGGCACACTGTACCTTTAAGGTCAAAGGTCACAATCAACTGCCCCAACAACTTTATCTGTGGATCCACCACAATTCACCACCATGATCCAGGATCCTCTGCCAATTCGGTCACAGTCACAGGGTCCACCCTCACACACCATGAGCCTCCAATCACAACATATTACAATACTGCCGCACACTACTTGTATGAGCCTCCATGAAATAAACGTCTGTAAACAAACACTGTGTGTGCGCGTGTGTGTGTGTGCTCGGCTCGACAGCGGGAGGTCGGTCCACAGAAAACCCAGCACTCAGAGTCAAGGAGAAAAATAAGCCTTTGATAAGAATGAGCTCATCAGAGCCTGAACTGTTTTGAGTTTCTGACTGCAGGCCTAAGTATACACTGCTGGCAAGAGTAGCACTGCATTGTGGTGGGTGGCTGGACTCCTGCCTTTTCTAAGTGAAACACCATCATGAATAGAAACAGCCAATGACTGATGGGAAATTAGCGTCTGAAAATAAGTAACAATTTATTACAATTTGCTCCGGGGGTTGTCACCACATTCTTATTCACTTCTCAAATTTGCAGCCCTGGGAGAAAATATTATTTTTCAAATCTCCTTAATCATGTTTGACCTGTCTCATCGAATCAGGTGTTGAGAAATATAGGGTAGAGGGGCAGGGTTAAAACAGCAGGTACGTTCACCACGATACAACTGGGTGGCGTGCAGTCGCGGCACAGAGTATCCCCCCCCCCCATCGGCAAGTGATTTATTCAATTTTAATACAGCCTGTTTGCTTTGGAGCATGATATGTATTTGGTCATGAGACATTAATAGAGTAGAAAACATGTTGAAAAATGAGCTAGCTGACGTGTGTGTTTGAGGACTGTATGTGCTCAATTTGTGTGTGTGTGTGTGCGTGTGTGTGTGTGTGTGTGTGTGTGTGTGTGTGTGTGTGTGTGTGTGTGTGTGTGCACTGTAAGAGTCTTGAGGCCCATGCTGTCACTCAGCCCAGCTCGCAGGGTGGTCCAAACACTGAGCCCTCTTTACTCGGTCGCACACACACAAGCACATGCACGCAAACAAACAAACACTCACTGGTGTACATGTAATGGCATACATAACAAAGTATATATAAATATATGGCCATATATATGACCATAATGAAGCAATCATATAACCTCAGCGCTTCCCCTCTTCCTGTCTCAAACCGTACTCCTAAATATACTGCCACAGACTCCATCGCACAGTAACGGGCGGTGGAGAGGAGAAGGTACCGCTGCTACACAGCAACCCTTTCATGCTTCATACTTGGTGTGGCGGAGGGTTTCTCTGGAAGGATGCTGGGTTTGACAGCACGGCGTATTAGCCAGTTAGTGACTGTCATTTTACAGTTTTATGGCGGTTGGTGGGGGCAAATTAGCGGCACTGACGGGGCGGTAAAACTGGAGGGGGGGGTGAGACCTGCCACACCACAACGGCTCCACAAAAGCAGAAATGTGTCTGGAAACCTCACGCTCAACAATTTTTCCAAACATCAAATAACAATTAAAGGTGCAGTGTGTAAGATTTTCTGAAGTCTTTGTCACAAGTATGTCAAAAATATAACAAAACAATTAGTTATTGACATTTTCATGAATTTACAATCACCTAAATGTATTGTTTTTTACCCTTATATGAGCCCATTAATGTCCATTCATGAGGAGCGAGTCCTCTTTACAGGGCCGCCATGTTTTTACAGTAGCCCAGAGTGGACATACTAAACATCATTTGAGTTTTAATGACAACTGAAGTGTACCATAGGTTTGTCCAGTAGGCTCAGAAGAATAAGAATGAGGTGATGGATGCAACACGCAACTTCACCTCTAGATGTCACCAAATCTTAGATAGTGCACCTTTAAGCTTTTTTTCCCACTGACCTGGCCTGCGCAAATACACTGGGAAGGAATAGCACTCCCCGAGGCCAGATTTCAGAAATCTGAATATCTGAGATGACAGTGTTTCTTGCATAAATAGTGCATTTTGAAATCTAAATATTGACCTTGTTTGGCCTCACCACTTGCCACTAGTGACACACACAGAGCTATGATTACTTACGGAAACACTGCACTTCGAAAAAGAACTAGAAGAGAAAGGGGATAAGGACTAAAGGTCTATTTGCATGTGTGTTGCTGCAGCAATGGAACGTAGAAGCTCGACGATGACACCAAAATGTAAAGGTTTAAGCCCCGGAGACGACCAGACTATGGTTTGAATTTTCCATATCTGTTGCTGCAAGCATATACCAGTGATTTATTTGGGCTATTAGCCACTGATGTATGTGGATTTACTCCATTATCGTCCTCCAGGTGAGGGGGAAATGAGTCATTAATATTTGTGCCACACTACACTTCTCCTGTAGTATCACAGCTCACGCGGCAGGAAGCACGAGCCTCCCTCTCCTTTTGCCTCCATTAGACGTTCACTGAACAAATACTGCAAATGAGCCCCGCTTCCTCCACGAAATGGTAATAAGGCGTAATTGCCAGTAATCTGAATACATTAGTCCTAAGAGGGTCCTGTTACTTTTGTGTGCAATTGTGTGAGTTTAAGAACTACAAAATGGCAGTGAGGAGAGTGTAAGACGTGTATAATGTATATAAAGATCCATATTGCATCACTGCTTCCAACCACTATCCAGAAATTAAACTCCAAGTCACCGGATATGCAAGTTCTCATCTTGCATATTTGGAGCCATGGTGCCTTACATGCAGTTGACCAGTCTGTCTCAGGTGTCAATCATGTTCACCAACTAATATGAGATTGAGGAACGATTAGCACCATCATTAGTCTCCATATCTAAGGTCTGTTCGTGGTATGATCCAGGTTATATCAACTTCTGCAAACATCATCTAGAACTAGGAACATCAATAAAGACCTGGTTCAGGATTTCCAAGAGTTCAGACTTAGGACCCAGAAGGTTTGGGTTCTGGACATCCAAGAATTCAGAATCAGGGCTCAGATGTCGGGACTTCCAGAAGTTGGGGTTCTGGGCCATTCCCCTGGATCATCTGCGCTTGCATCACCGCATAGAAGGAAGCAAAGTTAGAGAAACTGTCTGACATCTGCTGACTGAAGTGGACAAACGAGTCCACTGTGGACAAAGTGGCCCCGGACACTGGGACCTGTGACCTGGGACTAAACGTCATAATTTTCCTCCTCACGACAAATCTGTTATTTCTTTCTGTGTTGCTCATGGTGTCAGTCAGGAGGTTGACATGTTCTTTATCTGTTGCCCTTCTATTTTCTCATCGCACCCATTTCTCCCTCCGAGCTGCTAGAATTGGAGGCGCCATTGTGTGCTTGCGGCTTGTTTACGAGGAGCTCTGATTCACCCAGTGAGGTTTGGCTTGCTCGCGCAGGGATAGGGGAAGTATGAATGAATTTACACCCCCCCCCCCCCCCCTCCAACCATCCTTCTGCCCTTGATTCCCAAATTCTCCCATCATCTTTCTTCCCTACTGCATGCTCCTCTGCCACCTCCAGTCACACTTTTCCACTGGTGTGTGTGTGCATGTGTCAGCGGGAGTGTATTTGTGTAAAGCCAGAGGGGCGGCCAACACTGGCCAGAGGCTCATTTTTGTGGCCGGGCCAGTGTGTATCCCGACGGCTCGCAGGCGTCTCAGGGGCCAGCTCCTCCCTCCCGCTCCATTCCCTCACCCCAGGGCCTCTCCAGAGAGGTATATATGCAACCAGCCTCTGCTGAGTCATTTCTATATCCTCCGGGACAAAAACCAGCACTGAGGTTCGAGGGGTGTATTAATAATGATAGGCTGTCTTTGTGAGACCTGTCGAGGAGAAGGGGGAAGAGGAGTGCATCCAAAACTGGAAAGAACAGTGGGCTTCATAGCTGGGGCTGGTGATGGGAAGTCTTGGAAGAACTTGTCAGGGTATCTCTCCAGAAATGTCAGTGTTAGAAACGTCTACCATCCCACCTTCCTCTTTGATCAGTTGAGGCAGCGTTCTTGCATGTTTACCTCATGTGCAAAAACTGCGGTTGCCATAACAATCTGCGGTATTGCCTCTTCTGGATAATTATAAATAGAGTAAACTATCAGGGACCCATATGAAAACATAATCTGCACTGATCCCTCACCAGTTGCACCTATGCAACGTACAATAGAGGAAATGCAGATGTAATGGTTGAGTCAATGAGCTCTCGAAAGGCCTTGCTCTGACATGAAGAGCTGAGCTGCAGCTTTTGGCTCAACTCGGCCATTCACGTGGCAAACAAATAAAACAGCACATGGTTTTCTAAATGTTCATGAGTTCAGGACATCGGTGAAGGAAGGGGGTGGCGTTTGATTTCTCGCTGACACAAGGGGAAAATGTTGAGTGAGAAGGAGAGAGTGAGAGAGAGAGAGAGTGAGAGAGAGAGAGAGGGAGGCAATGGAGACAGCAGCATCCTCTGCCTCACACCTCATCTTTCCCACGGTATTTGGTTTGTTTACAAGCCGGAGTCAGTGACAGGTTCATACCTCGCGCACTGGCTCCAACCAGCACCAGGTAGGAGGCGGCCAGGCTGGTAGCCCCCCCCCCCCCCCCCCCCCCCCCCCCCGGCGGGGGGCCCCCCCCCCCCCCCCCCCCCCCTGCCCCCATCCTCCCATGGGCCTGCATGACCAACAGGCTCTCCTTCCTCTTTGCTGTCTCATTCTCCAGCACTCCCCACACTCACTCAACTTGCAAGGGCTTCCTCCTTCCTCTCAGGGGGCGCTACAGTAGCTGAGAAACAGTGTTACATGCACTGCAAGGTTTCTCCATCCCTCTCCTCTCCTCTCCTTTTTCATTTAATTGCTTCTCCAGTTTGAGCTGTTTTGGCGTCCATGCTGATACTCAAGACATCCAAACCAGACCCCTGCTGACGCGACACCGCTCCACAGTCCCAAGAAACAACCCCACCACTTGACTCTCTCCCCACCCCCTAGTTCCCTTCATGACCCTTTCCGCCACCTGTGGGCCTCTAATTTACAGTGTTTGTGCGTACTGGGATATCCGTGAACGGCTGGCTATTCTGGGCATGTGGAACATGGCATCAATGCCGGATCCCATCCATGCAATCGCCCCTATCAGCACCCCACTTCCACATCACACACACACCACCCCTTGCATGGGCTGGCTCAGGTGTCTCACCCACGTGCAGCCACAGAGTCTGGAGAACATTTTTGCATTGTCACAAAAGCAGAGGGAGCAATATCGCAAGCGTTGGAGGTGTTTGTCATCAATGACACCAAACTACATGTGATTGCTCTTATTCCTTATGCTCTATTTAGATATCAAAACATAAATTAAGTTGTTTGCAAGAGTGCTTTTCATGATTACAAGCATGAGACACCGACTGTGTGACTCACGAGTGTGTCAGAGTGGCAAGTCTTCCTACGATCCACAAAAACAGACTGAAGGAGCCACAGGAGAAGAAAAAACAGAAACAGTCAGCAAGTAGTCGGCCTGAAAGATTCTGTGTTCCCCCATAACATGCCTTTCCATCCCAGGCATTCGAAAGAAGAAATACCACAGTCTCTGCAGCGCTACAGCTCTTGTAAATAATCCGAGTCTGGGCGCCACCTCAGAATCCCCAGCCCGGTCCCTGGCCTGGTGGGTGCCGTGTCAGTTCAGGAGGAGGGATTTCAAGGGGGGGGGGGGGGGGGGTTTGTTGAGAGGGGGGGGGGGAAGGCGAA
>JAFBJT010034262.1:21703-35680 GCA_016785325.1 Chascanopsetta lugubris | reverse complement strand
GTGTGTGTGTGTGTGTGTGTATGTGTGTGTGTGTGTGTGTGTGTGTGTGTGTGTGTGTGTGTCTGTGTGTGTGTGTGTGTGCGTGTGTGTGCGCGAGGCGCATTTGCTGCACCCTGTGAGTGTAGAAGCTCAGCAGGTTCAGACCTTGATTGAGACCTGTAGTCAGACTCTCTGCATAATATGCAATAATAATAATAATAATATTTGATTTGTATATCTGGATTGTAAACTGGCACATGATGCACCTAACACAATGGGAGGCTTTATCACTGACCAATGATTCTGTCTGTCTGAGTTCAGTGTGGCGTTTTGGACGACCTGCATGTTGGTTCACTGTAAATCCATCTTCCAGGTTTAAGAAGGCTTATCTCATCACACCACGTTCGCTTTCCACTCGTCTGTAGGTCAGTGGACCTCGTGTGTGGTCAGACTCGGGGCTGTGCACAAACAAGCGGAGGAGATTTTGGTTTATACATCTAGATTTTGATTTCTTTATTCAAACTGCTCTTAAAGGAGCACAGGGAAACAACAAATGGTGGGTTATAGCGCCATCTGTGGCGGTGAGGTGATGTGGCGCTCGCTCAGGTCGCCATGCTTGCACTCAAGGGGTGTAAACAACCATTGATCAACCCTCTACACATACACGTGCACATATGCACATGCACATGTTGTTGTTTGTATGCAGACTCACTTCCTACACTACGCTGTCATGTCATAACTTGCTAGCTAAACATGCTGAGTGCACGAGGGACCACAGGCTCGGAAAGCTGTTACACCGACTCTGTCACTTCACATAACTGCTGACCACAGGCTGATGGAGGAAACTGAATAAGTAAGGGGATGTCTCATTCTTTAGTTTTTGTAGCAGCCGTATGTCTCCTGTCCTTGGCATTAAAAAGCTATTTTAAACAAACTACTTTCCTATTGCACAATGACATAAACTGTAGAGTTACTTATAGTGCATATAGTATGAGCGTCGTACAGAAGATCTGTGCCTTATTGTCCAAAGAGACATTGTACTCGGAGAGATCCGCAGGTTGGAGTATCATGGTGATTTTTGACAGATGTTCAGACAGTTTTCATTCGATGGAAACTTTCAGTCTCAGGTTGAATACTTCACACTTTATACACATTTTAGAGTTTGGATAAAAAGGGGGGGGGGGGGGAATGTTTCTCATGCTGCTTGATATGGTTCTTGACATTCCTGCAGAGCTGTTGGGCTTTGAAACCCATTTCAACCTCTTCTACATCTTCCACCTCTTCTCCAGTGAAAGGAGCCACTCGTCACTTTCTGATAGCAAGTCCCTGTATAGTCCATTCTGTCCTGATGAGGCCATAGTGTGTCCCATTTCCTCCTCTCACCTAATTGCAACAGTGATTGAAACTTCAACCAAACGCAACTTGTTATTGTACCTATCCCAGCACGTTTGCAATGCCCCTTTAATGTAGAGTTACTTCAAGTGTGAGTTGCACATCAAGTCCTGCTAGTGTTGTTGGGCAGGGAAGAGGAGAGGCCAACTATAACGCCAACCCAAAAACCCCACGCGCTGCACCTTTAAACCCACTTGGTGCGATTATCAACTTCCTGAGCATGATTCCATCTGTGCAGAAACGTCTGTGTGAAACGCAGCCATCTGCTGGTGACTCCTAAATGGGTTAGGAGGATACTGAGCTCACGGAAATAAGTTGAGACTAGTTTCTGATGTCCAGGAACTTTCATGGACGTCAGAATGAGGACACGCTTTGTGTCTTTCATATGTGGAGTCGTCTCACTGCAAAGCCAACACAGGCTGATGCTGGCTGTGGTGTAGACACAGCTGTTGCATTTTGACACAACACACCGTCACATGTTTGTGTGTGTGTGTGTGTGTGTGTGTGTGTGTGTGTGTGTGTGTGTGTGTGTGTGTGTGTGTGTGTGTGTGTGTGTGTGTGTGTGTGTGTGTAGCTTGATTACACGATCACCAGGGATTCCAGGAGACAGCAGGCTAACTTTAACCTAATTAGAATCGGCCTCCCCTGTTCCAGACTGAAGATGTGAGAGGTTGTATTAGTCATCCTGCCTGTACAGCCAGCAGGCAGGGCTACACTACCTGCAGTGTGTCTGCGCCTGTGTGTGTGTGTGTGTGTGTGTGTGTGTATGTGTGTGTGTGTGTGGGCCGTCTACTCTTTATTTCCCTCCGTGGTCGCCTGTGCAAATGAAACTCATTAACAGGAAACTGTCGGTGGAGGATGGAGGACAGAAGCGAGGCGCAGGGAGGTAAAGGAGGAAAGGTGGGGGGAGGAGGAGCAACAGACGGAGGGAAAGGTGGTGACATTTATGTTTAATATTTCAACCCATGCTACCAGACCAAGGCACCGGCTGATGGTGTGTGCATGGGTGTGTATGGTGTGTTGTTTGCCCTCTCACCCTCAGGGAGAAGTGCTGCTCCTAATCTATTTGCAGAGACATTTGCTGTCTTTTGTTGCACTTGAGTCTTTCTCCTTCCCTCGTCTCCGTTGATAGCTCAGCCGTAGATTAGTAACGCCGTGGCTCCGTGTCACTCTCAAACGAGGCGACTAATTTGGCCGCCAGTGTACTTTCATTATTAGAGTGATCTTGATAAACTGCCTGTTTGATCGTGGTGCGTTCAAAGACCTCATTAAACGAGTGTTTGGTTTTCTCAGATGAAACAACCCCTGATGACAACATTGGTCATCAGTTAAAACAGTGGTCTAGAGTTACTCCTGAAGGCTCATTCATAAAATCTGACTTGACCTAGACGTCAAGATAATTGTGTCCTAACATGACCACCGCCGTGTTTACAAGCTGACCTGTCAGATTGATTCAAACAGCTCTTTTTGTACCAGCATCACATAGGTAGATGGAACAGTTCCTGGTTTCATGTGTGGTAGAAATACTGATGGCGAGTTGTATTGTTTAAGTTTCTAATTACCATTGCGCTTTGGTTGACATTGTAACAGCATTAGTTACTTGTGCACTGGTCATAGCTTGCACCTATAGACCAGGTTAATGTCTGCGTACATGGAAGTTATTTACGTCATTGTACAATTATCTCATGTCACACACTTGACCTTTGCTATGTTAATACATGGAAGTGCGTGCACATTCATACATTGCACAATACGTCTGAATTTAAGGTATAAAAGGGTCGTCTTTCACTTTCTCCCTGTTTTCTCGTCATTTAGTCGGTTACAACCTCAGAATCCCAACGTTCCATGGGAATTATTTAGATGTATGACCTCTAAAATCCATATTCATTAAGCGACTCTCCTTTAATTGTCTGTTGTAAGCCAACGCCTATCTCCTCAATGTTAATGATGCAATGGTGGAGCTAATTATATACTTCACTGAATACATTAAGTAGGGAATTTGCGTAAATCGGTTTGTGTATTCGTGATTGATGATAGATGGATAGATACATACATACATACATAGATAGATACTTTATTTATCCCCACAGGTGAAATTGAAGAAGAAATGGAAGAAAAAAAGAAGTAGCTCACACTATTCACAGTCGAACAATAAAAACACACAAACAACAAACAGTAATAAAAGTCTGTGAAGACAAAGTCAGAAATTCAATAATAAAACCAGATCAAATGAAGAATTCTCAGTCCTCCATGATTTTAATTATTTACTGTCCTTCACTAAGATATGAAGTGCAGTAGCTGAATCTAACAAAGCACTTTGTCAGTCGCTCCATCTCCTCCATCCCCACTGAGTCGCTCCTTCTTTCCTCCTCCTCCTTATTTTGTTCCTCTGTCTCCGGAGCCGCCAATGACCCTGTGCCTCCTCAACCGTATCCCCCTCTCCATCTCCCACCCCCAACCCCCCTCCCAGCTCCCGCCCCTGCCCTCAGCTGTGACTCCTCCTCTCCGCCGCTTTGCCTCTGCCTGCCATGTTTCACTCCGGATCCCCGCTGATGAGCCACTTGCTCCCTGCTGCATAATGTATGAGTGTCCGCATGTCGGCGGTGCCATAGTTGAGCCGTCAGAGTTCAGGTGGCCTCATCACAGATACATAAGGGAAAAATGGGATCTGATTTACGGGTTTAGCTAAATTCCCTAATAACTGGACTTTAATGTGTTGGAAGTGGTGCAGACAGAGGCCGATTTATTCTCCATGCACTGACGGAGCTGTGCGGCTGAAACTATCTGAAATACTGTACTGATATTTTTGTCTGCTCTTGCCTCAGACGCCTTCCAACTCATGCACTCACTGCGTCTTACACATTTCTTAAATAATATTTTACCATTCAGGCTGCTCTCTGAAATACATGGACTGACTGAGCTGGTCTGTTTCTTTCTACAAACCAGCCAGCACTGTGTAAATGTTGAGGTGTGCTTCACTGAGATGTCTTTGAATAATAGAGCTTTATCTTGTTTTTCTGGTGAAGTGCCTTTGGTGCCTTTCTGCTGCCTGGATGGCGCTTTCTCACCCTGTTTGTGGATAGTTCACTGTTCACAACGAGTTTGATCGTATTTAGTTAGTTTAATCCTTAAAGTAGCTATTTGATATTTTTTGACATAGTTCTATTTATCAACAGCAGATGTCGGAATTGTGAGTTCATGTGAACAAACAGTTGGCAGTGTAACACTGGTGAACCTCATAAATAAGGGGTCTTAATCCACATTGAAACATGACTAATTTGACAATGACACCTTCAGGAATCGGTCTGAGGTCTGAAGCTATAAGAATTCAGTCCAAACGAAATGCAGCTTGAAGCTTTTATTTTAATACGAGAACAGGAAATGATGTAAATATTAGTAATGATGATGAGACACTCCACTCAATCATGACGGAGAATCAGCTTCAACACTTGGAGGAGGAGAGGCTTTGGTAATTATGCGTCCATACGCTGTCTCTGAATCTTCTGTTCATATCTCTATTAACAATACATTGACATCTCTAATATAAAAAAGAAACTGAAATTATATTTCAGCTACTTCCTGAATATTTAAAGGTAAAAAAAACCCAAATCCCTTGTGATTCATGCCAGTTGTATTTTCACATAACTAATGGTTTCAATCACCGCTTAAACTTTCATGAGCTGTTTTGTGAATAAATAGTGACGGCAGCAAAGATATAAAAACACAAACACACACATACAAACACACACACACACACACACACACACACACGCGCGCGCACGCAGACATTTGTATGCTGCTGCGTGTTTGGCTGTGTTTCCTTCTCAGGCAGGGTCAACACTGAGAGCCTGTAGCTGCCTCGTGTTGTTGGCCACATCAAAGTGCTCCGGTCAGGACAATGGTGAATGTGAGGGCTGCAGCTGGAGCAGTGGTCCAACCCGCTTTAGTTGGAGCAACAGAAAATATCCATGAGAACATATGAGTCTAAATCTGGCTACAGCTGCACACAGGGCTGGACACATGTAGCATGCAAATTCATCGACCCAGGCTTTCTGAACATGCTTGAGTTTTTATGTTCACGGAATAATTACAGTCCTTCATTGTTTCTAAATTAGGTGCTTAATTACATCACCTTATGTGTCGGAACACATGACCTCAATCTCACATGCCCTCTGCAGCCAGGGAGGTTATACAGTGCTGTGGGATTATGGGGAGCAAAACTACTCTGCAGAGAGAAAGATAAGAGATCAGAAACATGGAACAGCATAAAGGCAGCGAAATGTTAGCACTACTAATAGCTTTTTTTAAAGGTCCATTGTGTAAGTTTTAGCTGAATTTGTTTCAAGTTCTATGGGCAAAAATGAGATATGAAATATGTATACTAATGCTTTTATGAGTGTATAATCACCAGAATAATCCACTATCTGTGTTTATGGCTGGGAATGTGCCCACTACATTTACACCGGGCTATGGAGGCCAACATGTATTTATTATTATTAAAATAGTTATTGCAAATGTCTCCACTGTGAGAAGAATAAAGGTTTATTTAATCTGTAGCCCAGGATAAACAAAGTAAACATGGATTGAATACAGTTTTAGCTGATGGCTGTACCATAGGTTTCGTTACATGTTTTGACATGCGCTGAGCTTAGGGGTATTCAGCTGCAACATCCATCTTCACCTCTGGATGTCACTAAAGTCTACATACTGCACCTTTAAAATAGGTTTCCCCTTGACTTCATCCTTCTTCCATCACTTTATTTTCCTCTTCCTTCTCAAATCCCACATCCCTTCCTGTTTTCCCGCTCTGATACAAACAGCCAGATCATCTTCTCTTGTGTTGTGTGTAAACGCGTGTCGTCACCAGGGTGTCGCTTCATTAGCCGGTGAACCGTGAACCCCATGACAGGTCGGAAATCTGAGCAGGATGAAAACTGCTGTTTGTATGCGCGTGGCGTCCTGTTTCAGCTCCGTCTCATGGTGAGAATGAAATGTTGTCGTCCTTTATCCTGAGTATTTTTCTCTCAGAGATGAAATGTCTCTCTGGGGCGGCCTGTCACAGACACCCAGTCTTACTGTGTGTGTAACTGTGTGTGTCTGTGTGTATTGTTGTTGTTTTTTTTTGGGGGGGGGTTAATATGTGGTCTTCAGCCGCGGAATCGTCTGCAGTCACACCGTTATTTTCGATTCAGAGCTGGTTGGTGTGGTCGCCTGTAGCACATGTTTTCCCATTTATAAAGGAACGGCTTCTGCTGACCAAGCAAAACTCGGCTCAACCTCACAGCGAAAACATTTACACCTGGGAGCTTCCTACTACATCCAAATTAACTGCTCTTCTTCTGCTGTGTGTGTGTGTGTGCATGTGTGTGCGTGTGCGTGCTCTGGTTGGTTGGTTGGTTGCACAGCTGAGGGGGAAGGGTTGGGTGTGGTTTAGAGAGGCTTAGAGCTTAGAGAAGACAGACTCTAGAGTCACCTTCATCTTCACACACACACACACACACACACACACACACACATATTTCCAATGCACGTGCAGTACTTCCATCAATTACGCTAAGACTTAGCCTGAACATCTGTCAGTCTCACTTATCGCTGTACTCTTTTATTTCTCCTCCTCCTCTCAAACCACCACTCCACCTTCTCTTCATCCCCCTTTTCATCATCTCCTCTCCCTCCTGCCTCTTCCATTGCTCATTTTAAACTTGACTTATACCTGATGAGAAAGTGCCCTTCAGAATAATCCTTCCCACTCATCCCCCCCTTTTTTGCTCTTTTTGCATGTTCTCCTCCTCCCTGCATAATTCTCACGGAGACATTGATTTAAACTGTGAAGATGCTGATTCAGATCTCTGAGCTGAAGCATTGTGGTCGTATGTGAGGAGAGGGACTTTAGGGAGAGGTGCTTTATTTCTGTGTGGGCGGTACCTCTTTAAATGGTCTGGTGGAAAATTTCCATGTCTGTGTCTGTAACTGCTGTCTGTGCATGTGTATCACACACACACACACACACACACACACACACACACACACACACACACAACTGCCCGATCCACCCCCCGGGCCTTTGTGGGAATCAATGGGTAAATTTACAGGGCCTGGTAACCCTGATTGGAGCCTTGATGTAATCAATAAGAGTGTGAAAAGGCAGGAATACACACACTCACACACTCACATAAACACAAACACACAGGAGGACGATTCAGTTGCAGGGATGACAAAGGTCAATGGCCAGGATGAAAAGGTCATAGAAGGTGCGCGTGCGCATGCAGCTGTGTGCGCGTGTGGCAGGTGAGCTAAAGCATTTGAATGTTAGCTGATGATGAGACGCAGGAAAGGGGACAAAGAAAGAGAGAAGAAAGAGAGGAGGCGTTTGCAGCCCATTGACTCTTTGTAAAGCAGACAAATAGAGTTTTTGTTTTTGTTGATCAGTTTTGTTGTGGCAGCCCCTGCATGTCCTCCCTCTGCTGCTGGTATGAAACGGCAAAGAGTGATGCTGTAGGATGTTATGCTCACATTTTAGTAACGCATATTATATGTCCCCACTCAGCTCGGCTACAGTATCACCTCTCTCCATCACTGATTGATATGGATGGATTTATTTCCTCAATGAGGGAATGGAAATGTCACAACTTCTGAAACAGACAGGATGACATGATGAGATGTGTAAATAATCATTGGAATAATATTCATGAGGATATGTTCTCAATAATGAATGCATTATTTTTCCGCTTTCTCTACCACACGTGTCACATAGGTCTGAACATGTGTGAATTGCTGTTTTCATTGTCTCATCTATAATAAATAGCACATGCACATGGACTGTTCACTTGTCTGTAATGATCTGTTTTAAACACAGAAAAAAACAATAGACCATTGTTTTGCCGTAACTGTAATTGGTGGAAGTCGAGTATATGATAAAAATATTGATATTCAAATGAGTGTAAATCTTGTATGAATTGTTGTTTTCATACCCTAGAATGAGTTTGTTCTATTTACATAATGACAGATGTGTTGAACCACCATGTTTTTAATTCTCCTATATGACTGGAGGGAAGGTGAGAGGTATTTAAGTGCAACATGCAAGTTAACCTGCAGATGTCACTCAATCCTACGCACTGTACCTTTTAAACTCAACATACCTTAATGTTTTGAACGGTGGAAGGTGTGAACTTTAATATCCGTCAATCACAGAACTGATTAATCGCCTCATCATTTCTGCACTAAATCAGACTCACTGAATTTAATCCCTCAATTTGATGTGCCTGCATGTGTTTCTGATCCATATGGCTTCAAGCTGTCCTCCCCGTGTTTGGACCATATTTCATCTTCATGGATGCCTGCCACCGTTGTTAGAAAATCTATTTATACTAATGACAGGCAGCCAGCGTTCTGCCAACATATGTCGATACTGAAGAATTTTCACTTGTGTGGGCAGCAGCTGGTTTTTCAAGGAAGGCAGAGAAAAATATGAAAACGGCGCCATTCCATGTGTTACAACATGCAAAGCTCATTATGTGCCATCAAATATTGATGGACACAAGTGTGTCAATAGTTTGTCTGTGTTTGCAGCAGTCTCCCTCCTCCTCTGTGTTCAGGGTCTCATGCGCGATCAGATGTTTCCCCCCGGGGTTTTGGCTCCTTCCACTCCTCCACATATGCCAGTGTGGGATCTGTCTCCTCCTAATCAGGTTTATAAGTTGAGTCTATGAGCGGAGATGAGCCGCAGCAGCCCTGTTTGCCTGCTTGTTCTGCTGCCAACCATAAAGTCCCTGTTGGCACACGCTTAGTATTGTTGAGCTGCGAGTGTGAGGTCTTGGGAGTGTGCCTGCTCCCACTACACATCTGAAATTAAAACACATATATTTATACAGCTCTGAAGATAAACTCTGCAGCTGTAATCTCAGGGGTGGTGAGTGCAGGCTGCACTGTCTCCGAGTGAGGAAGGATATTTTTGAGTGTAGATGGCGTGATATGTTTTCTTTTCACTTCATAAAAGGGATTGTTTGTCTTGAGGGGCTTTGCCTCTAAAGAAGTGGGGCAACATAAAGATGTTTATCATGATTATACTACTCAGTTTGTTTGTTTTGTTTCTTCATTATTCTCATCTTTTTTTCATGTCTCCGTGTGGGAATTCTCTTCTGATTCTTTAAGCTGAATTTAACATCAGCCTACAAACATGCTCACATTGCCAACAGAGTATAATGATGGGTTGTTACCCAGTGTGAGTCGCTACCTGATTTTAGACATGCATGCACAGTCAGCCAGCGTGGACAGCTACATATGGCAGCCCCACTTGGTCAAAATACTGTCAAATATAGTTTTGCTGGAAGCTTTCATTAACCATCATATTTGATAGTGGATTTATTTTTCAAAACAAAACTGAATATAACTGATGTCTATCTTTGTTTGTTCTCGTTTAACTTTTCTCTGTGACTGATTTATGTAAAGCTATTTTACTTTTGTTTTGACTGGAATAGAACAGAAGTGTTTTTCATAGCTCACTTGCATAATTGGGGCGATTCACATCTATTTTAATTTGAAAATCAAACAATCCTGGTTTGTTTATTTCTGATATGATTAATTGAATTGTATTTGAAATAAAAAAGGTGGCAGAAACAACTGTGCTGGCAGAACTCGGACTGAGTACCCTCTGTTCAGTGTTGGTGACTCACATCTCTGTTGTTGATGGCAGATGTGACTGCACATGTTCGACTCACATCAGGACATGACACTCCGTTTACCCTCTTAGTTTGAGGGGCTGCATGCTAATTGGCTAATAAGCACCAACTGCACACAACACAGCTGAGAATGAAGGGATTGTCATTAGTTATGCTAATGAGGATGCTTCAGTGTTACTGATGAAAAGATTAAAAATGAAAAAACAAATCGAAATAATTACTTTGATATTTAGTTTTATTTGATTTTCTTTTTTAACCTCTCCTTTCAAAAAGTTATTTTGAACTCTGAGCATATCTTGTCAAAACATTAACAGACTCATTTTTCATCTATTTTTAATTTGACTAAATGTCAATCTTCTCAAACTGCAATGTCTCTCTTTGATAAGTCTGGGTGGGTGAATGTTTAGACACGAAAAAGTGAAGTTTTTGAATACTGGTGGTGCTGAGTCCAGGTCAGACTGGAATCACGATCAGAATCAGTCGTAATTAGCATTTTAGACAACATAATGATCAAATGGTGGTTCTGAATGGAAATACAGTAGATTCAATCTTGTGTGCAGCAAGAATTTTTGCACCAAATCACATGATATTCCATCTTGTACCTGTCAATATATTTAGCTTTAAACCAGCTGGTGGTGTAGACGAAGAGTAGATCATGGGATGGAAATCCTTTCAGTAATCCTTTTAACGATCCATGACCTAAAAGTGTGTGCACTGCCTTCGTGTATTCAATCCAGCTTTGATTCATCACTTGAGTTTTGATTGTATTAAAACCTGAAAGCATTGTGTTACAAAACCACACATAAACACTGATGGACACACGATGTATAGAATGAAGTAATGATTGCTCGGTGTCAGTGGGAACATGTGACAATCTGATATTTATAAATATTACAATAGTCATTCCTCTCCTCTCTGAAATGCTACGCCGCCACGCTCTGCACCTGGTGTAATGAGGTCATATATTTTGATTTACAAAGCGGCGTCAGCCTGTGATTGATTGCATGTGTCTGCCTCTGCTTGTTCCCTGTAATCAGGGCAGTTGTTATTGAGATGATGGACGCGGTCAGAGCTGTGCCTGTGGGGAGAGCAGATGCAGATGATCAAACCGGCACCGTTCACACTACACATTGTTCTTTGCAATAAATTGTCCGGCCGTGTGCTTTGTTTTGGAGGCGCCCCGATCAATTATGTAATGCCGTGGATTGTATTTACAAGCGAGGCCGCCCTGCTCGGATCACATGTGAAAGTAGCCTCCCCGGCACCGAGTGGCGCCACGTGAAATAAATCATGGGCCGGTCTGTTTCTCTTTTTCACACCTCCCCTGTCGTCCTCTCCATCAGTGTCAGCATCTCTCACCCGCCTCCTCCTCTTCCTCTCCTTCTCTCACCCTGATGTTTATGGTCTCTAAAACCATGTCAGATTGAATTCGTCATTATCTCATTTTCCCCCTGAGGGCAGATATACAGTTACTGTTTGTGTGTGTGTGTGTGTGTGTGTGTGTGTGGAGTGGGTGGTGTGAGTGGATTCGAGAGATGTCTTGTCGGCTTCAATAATTCAGCTGGTTTTTGCTACCGCAGCTCATGTGAGACTCCTGGGAGCGAAGGAGACGTAGACGGAGGAGGAGGACGAGGGGAGGGGGAGATTGACACAGAGTGTCAGATCTGTTCCATGTAACTTTTAGCGCCTCTCCATATTCCTGGCTGCATCATTTTGTCGTTGTCGGCAGCCGAGCATCCCCCTGCTGCTCCCTTGTTTGTGACAGTCAAACATTTGGGAATTGTTGGTAATGGCGACGAGAAGCACTGAGCCCTGAGGGAACGCTGCATGTTCACTCATGGATTTTTGTGATGAGGGATCACACGGTTTCAGAAAGTCACCTGAGGGAGACACGGATGTCACAACATGTCACTGAAAACTTCTATTGTCAACCTGCCGGCACGAGAGGGAAAGTCAAGAGAGAACACAAAGTCAGGAAGATATTGCAGCCGAATGTAACCTTATTTTACCCAATACAGACTGCTCCTCTTCTGTCTCTCTCTGAGCTCTTTTAAAGGACCATTATGGAGTATTGTAAAAAAATAAAAATGAAAATGTCATGTATAGTGACACCTGTGGCATTAAAGTGAAGTGCCGTTTTCGCATGCAGCCATGCTGGCACCTGTTGGGTTTGAATGAGCCCTGACAAAAACAGTAAAGCCAGCTGTGTAACTCATCATGGCCACCTCCACTTACCATCACCCCCACATCCCCGCCCTCCCTCCCACCCACCCACCCACCCACCCACACACCCACCCACACCAGAGCCAAGCCACTGTTGTAGCTTACAGAATGGTTCTGACAGTGGAGCCAGAGCTGGAGCTCCTGACCTGAGCTTGAGAGCTGCTGTAGCGATGACCTTGCTACAGCAGGAGCCATTGTTCACTCCAGAGAAAGTGTCAATCATTTATTTTCAGACTATATTCCAGCACATTGTACATTGTTCGCTCTGTATCAGATCCAGATGAAAAATAGGCTCAGAAGGGAATGAATTCGTTCTAAGCATCACAACCATGTAATTTCCCCCAGTTCACTCAGTTTGGCCATGATCATTACACATTGAAGACAACTACGTAGGTCTGGTCATGTATCCGTTTATACCTTTGGTTACAGCTTCTTCACTCATTTGAAGTAAAAAGAGATTATTCAATACAGAAGGTTGTATAATGCACCTAACCATGTAATCCTCTCCATCCTAGCAGGTGAACAAACACCTCATATGTATTGGGCAGTGACATTCTCATTTGTCTCCTTTTCACTATAAAGTCCCAACATGAAAAATGGCCCATTCATGTCACAATCTATGGTCAATTGGGGATTTATTAAATATAAATACAGGTATTTGTACTGCAATACTTTTTTTTCAGCCGGCCACCAACAGGGACTGACCTCACTTATGTCACTCACCTTTGCCAAGTGGCAGGTGCAAACTTAGAACCTTTCAAAAGTTCATTAAAAGAAGTTTTCTCCACCACCTCTGTGCGAGTCCTTCAGCTATAACCCAGACTTCAGATTTCAGCACCACGGTCAGCTCCACATTGTTGCTCAGCACTTTCCAGGGAAGAAGAAGAATCCAGGTTATTGTGCAGCTCTGTGTTGGCGTGTCTCTGCTGTCAGAGTGTGGCCGTGTGAGTGATTAATTTCTGCCGAGTGTTGAAGGTCAGAGTAGAAAGTAGATAAAAACAGTGTTGGACAGGGTGTTTTGCTTTAAGGACAGAGGGACTGCTGCCGGGCTCCATGCGCTGGCTGTTGTTAGAGTTGGTTGTAGCCTGTCATTGCCAACCTGACTCCCATTTTCTGTGGCAGCACTCAACCACTCTCCAGTCAGATGCCACCGTGTTGTCAGGGTAACAGCTGGCTGGATGTCCTGTTTCGGGCTGACTTTCAAACACAGAGAGGCATGAGATTTAGTCCAGATGGTGTTTTTTTACCTCTCATATCCTTTTTGAAGTTGGTCTCTTGAAGTTAGAGCACAAACAGGATTCTGGTTGGAAGCAGAAACTTAAATTCAGTGCATTTTATGCTTTATCTAGAGGAATTAGAGTGAAAATATTGATGAAATCCTTAATTCCATCAGAAACGGGTCCTCTGTACGGAGGCAGACATTTTGCTCTCATGTTTCTACTGTAGCACACAAAGACCTTTCTGAGTTTTAACTACAACTGAAAGCTACCATAGTTTCTCCTATGCTCAAAAGGGGCAGCTGCGTCTGAGCGGTTATAGAAGCCGCCCTCTAACCAGAGGGTCAAGGGTTCAGCCCCCCCCCCCCCCCCCCCCCCAAACCCCCCCCCCCCCCCCACTCCGTGAGCTGAGGTGACCTTGGGCAAGATATTGAACCCCACATTGTCCCATGTAGCCATAAATGCGAATATATCCAATGTTCGTGTGA
>JAFBJT010034262.1:6646-21549 GCA_016785325.1 Chascanopsetta lugubris | reverse complement strand
CCGCCCTCTAACCAGAGGGTCAGGGGTTCAGCCCCCCCCCCCCCCCACTCCGTGAGCTGAGGTGACCTTGGGCAAGATATTGAACCCCACATTGTCCCATGTAGCCATAAATGCAAATATATCCAATGTTCGTGTGAATGGGTGAATGTAAACTGTTCTGTGAAAAGCTTTGAGGGTCATCAAGACCTGATACAGCTCAAAATATAAATACATACTATTACCATTTACCATGAGGAAAGAGTGAGAGAAGGGAGTGTTGAACTGCAACCACCAATAGATGTCGTACACAATGTAACAATGCATTTAGTTTTCACACAAGGACTGAAGGAAGTCTACACGGGCCTTTGTCTCGTGTCCTTAAACACGTTAACGCTTGACCCTGGGCACCACCAGCATCAGCGGCTCACGTGCCCTCCACTGATAATAAGCCTGCATTTCCATTCAGCTGCAGAAGCTTCACTACACAGGCTGCAAAGCAAACAGTCCCCGATCTCAGAGGATTTGTAAACTGATGAGGTTTGTTTTATTCAGAGTCATAATCCAGATAAACGATATTACACGCCAGGGGATTGAAGGTGGTTTGTTCGCAGGTAAATGACAAACAGATGTATAAATACAACAAACAGGATGTGGTGGCCTGTATTTTCTCTGATGTGTAATAACGAAACCTAATTGTTTGTTGCCTCTGCTGAAAGAGCTACTGTTTGCACAATGGAGCATGATTCAAGCACATTTCAAATAGATTTCTGTCTTGTCAGCATATTTCCTGATCTAGTCATAAAGCGATCCATTTGATTACGGTCCCTAAATCCATATATGGCCTGGAGAGTAAAACATACACACAGAGATGACAATAATAGGAGTCCTATCATTTTTTGTGGTGTTGAAGAGAAGAGTCCTATTTTTTCCTCACTCCAAGTTTAGATTTTTTTGTTCTGTTTTGAGAAAAATGAAAAAGGCCTGCAGCTCTGTCTTCGCAGGTTTTCCCTCTCATGACTGAAAAACCCCTCCCACTTAATAACAAACAGAGTGATTGACTCACCTTCCTCATTTCCCTCACTCTTCACGCGTCTGTTGGGGCATAGCCATGTGCGGACGCTGCGCGTGTTGACAAGGCCGGTCGGGGTGATGGAACGGTGGGAGGAGTTGCACGGGTGGAATAATGAAATCAAATGTCCAGTCATGTCTTTGGGAAGAAAACACAGAGGGAGATGGGTTTTGTAAATGTTCTTTTCTTTAATTGACGGGCGAGAGACAGAGCGAGGTGCATGGGAGTGGGTGTGAAAATGAACACATTTATGCATATGCATGTCAGAGGGTGACACAAGAATTGTTTGACAGCTTTAATTAAACTCCGCTGAGTCAGTCTCAGAGCCGCAGCTTCAATCACATTTTAATGAGCTGCACACCAGCAGGCCACATGGAAGAGAGTCCATCTCTTTAAGCTGCTGTTTGTGTGTGTGTGTGTGTGTGTGTGTGTGTGTGTGTGTGTGTGTGTGTGTGTGTGTGTGTGTGTGTGTGTGTGTGTGTGTGTGTGTGTGTGTACGTGTACGTGTACATACACATACACATACACATACATGGGTACACTTTTAACCTTGAAAGCACCAGCCTTTGGCACATTCCCACTGACTCGCTCCTGGATTTTGAGTTGGATAATAAGGTGAAGTGGGAAGCTGCTGATCAATACAAGGAGCTTCTTCTATCTGGAACCAACAGATAAAACTGCTCCATCAACAGCACTGACCGACTTGGCACCAGTACAGACTACCAACGTCTGTTGTCATTAGGCGCTGTGATTGAGTCAGTGTTTTATGACTGAGGTTATTGGTGGCTACAATTTTTGAAAACGTTGGCTGCAGCAAAGACGTATCTTGGTGCAGCGGTGAAGGTTATAGGAGCTCGCTCCAGAAAGAAAGTGTGTCTGGGTACATAGTGCAGGCGCCATGTAAGAGGAAGAACTAGGGTGTATTGAGGATGATGGATTGAGAGAAAGGGCAAAACCACCGTTTTTGTGTCTCCTTATAGTTTAGTCACTTGCTACTTTTAAAAGTCCACTGGAAATGACCATGCTAAACTCCAAGCCCTGTCTGTGCTGACCGACAAATTAGGTCAAACATGGCTTCACCTCATTTAGATGTGTTGGTACAGAGGCTTCTTTGGACATTATATCTGAATGACTGGAGGATCATAAGCCAATGAATGTACCATATATTATTGTTTGTGTGTACATGCATCTGTGTGTGTGTGTGTGTGTGTGTGTGTGTGTGTGTGTGTGCGCGTGCGCACCCATATGGCACCCAGCATGCTGTTTGCCAGAGCTGAATTTCTTTCGGTTGAGCTTCAGTCGTTTCACTTCCTGGGAAACAGGAACTACCTCCCCATGATGCCCCTGGGATTCTCAGGAAGAATAATTTTATTCTAGGCTGTGAGACATATTGATAAATACTGGCAGCCTGCCTCCACTGAATCGCATGCTAGATATGGAGAATGGCAGAATAATTAATAATGATTGTTTCATCTGTTCAAAGAAACAGGAGGGCAATGTCTCATTAGTTTTGTTTACATGGACACAAATAGTTGGAATGATTCTGATGCAATTCTGCTAGTTTGAGGAGAAATCACATTCCCAATGAGAGGGATGGTTCACAGCTGTCATTGGTGTCCATGGAAACACTCATTCTGTTCTTGTCTTCCCTGTTGAAGTACACACAACGTATTTCCATTTTTGTTATTGCTGAAATGGATAGAAACATGACATCTCAATGGTTGAAAGCTGAGGTGCTGTGCTCTGACTCCACTCTCCCTATTTCTTTCACTGTCATTTCCAAACAAGAAAAAAGTACTTTTATTGACTTTTGGAAAGGGCTGGTCAGCAATATCCAAACGCCCCTCTGACATTACAGAGTGTGTAGGCTCTAAAAGCGGCTCTGGGCCTTTCAAGTCTTGCCTGACATTTTATTTTGAAAGCAAATGGAATCAAGTCTTGTGCACATCACGCTGCTGCCTGACAGACCTGCATGAGAACTGCATGTTTTTGCAACAAAGGTGGAAAACGAATATTGGTCTTCTGCTATTATTCTATCACAATGCTTTGTTTTGATCGATGCATGCGTGTACTTGTCATAACTGGTTCAGCTACGTCTAGAGTGGGAATCTCAAATCAGAGTGATTTTAGTCAGACTGAAGAAAAGCCGCACTACACATTAAAGAAGTTGTTTAAACTCAGCCAGTCTAAGTGGGTTGAAGGGAATCCTATGATGAACACAGTGTGCAGATTTACTCTCATCACAAAGTCAGTGGTGCATGTTGCAAGTCACTTTCTGAAAATGGGTTCTGAGCTCTTTCATACCACACTTGATATCGTCTTTATAGCTCGTGGGAATATCTGAACCCTCCTGGCACTTTTCCTGCCCTGCTCTGCTTTAACGAGGAGAAAGGGTCAGAATATCCAGATTTTCTCTGACTCAGATTTTAAAAGACTGGCCCAGTTTCAAAAGGTTAAAGCGAATACAACGTTCTATGAAGATGTGTATGTCTGTATAGAATATGTGTGAAGTGGATACACATACAGAGTGAAGACACCTACACGCACTAACGCTGAACTCCTCTGGTTATGTTTTGAACAGGATGTAAAAAGTAACGGTATTGTATGTATTTAGGTTTTTATGCCGGCACACTCGTTACAGCGGCGTCTCTGCAGCACAATGCTTATCTCAGGAACACAATCTGAACCAGCCGCCTATAAAGTTGACTTCTGAAGGGGAGCCTCTTTATTTTGCTCCTGTAAAACCTCGTCTTTATATCATGGACGGATGCTATCTGTGTAATAGAAAGTGCACTACCGAGGTTACGCGTGAATGCGGGTGCATAAAGTATTTTTATTTTTTTTTTTTTCACCAAGTGTCCGTATAGAATGGTGAGCATCTGCTGCATTCACGACACTGGAACATAAAAATGTGGCCCTTATATCTCACTTGATCATCGTTACACACAGCGTTGTCCCTGCTGCAAAGTTTTATATATTGAACCTTTGTTCATTTAAAAATGTAAATTATAGTTCATCTTTATGACCTGCTCACATACTCTTCTGTCCAAACTAAGGGTGTTTTAGTGGTGATTTGACAAACTCTTAAACTCAAACACATGCCTAAGGAATTCTGACTTCAGAACACAAACAAAGATGGAGGTGGACTGCTATTCTAATTCTGTATTGCTATTTAGCAGGCATCTTTATCCAAAAGGACATATATCTGAGGGCGGATGGTCTGGCTGGGAGTTGAACCCAGGACCTCATACATGCACACACATGCTCTGCCACTGAACTACTCCCACCCCAGTAGGTTTCACTTTGGGTTTTGGTGCAGTCAGTTCATTTGCATGTGCCATTACAGTTCTAAACAGCAGTATCTCCCATTCCATGAGTCCCCATAGTTACCCAAACACAAAACATTCAAACTTAAGTGATCATCATGAGGGCAGACTCAGCCTGACTATAAATATTTCCATTTTGAGTTTAATATTTATGCAAATTATCACCGAGTTGTGACTTTCAAACTTCCAAGGTGGACAAAATAACTCTGCTAAAACAAAGTGAATGTAAAATGGTTCTCGCTGACACAATCTGGGAGCATCTTATTTGCGTAACAATATTGTCCCTGGTGTTCCGCACTGATTTTTCTCAATTAAACAGCTTGTTTACCAAACTGCTGGGAAATTACTTTGTATTTTGTTCAAAGGTTAACACCTGCACAAAATGCAAACAACGCTTTGCTCCTCATTATTTAAAACAAACTTTTCAGCACCTCGACTTTGCTTTACTAATACACCGTCAAACTAAAACAATACATATCATTTTCTATCCTGATACTAGAGGCCTTTAATAGCCATATGCACATGGAAGCTGGTTTCAGTCATGTCCTTGGCTGTGGACTCGCTGTACATTTTGTTGTTTCCAATATGCACTAATGCATGTTGGAAACATCTTAACGTTGTGACTGCACCCACTTGTAAGAATCCTGCAGAGGATTTCTTCCTGCAATCATCTGTGGGCTCCTCCAATGTTTCTGTGACAGGGGAACGTACGCAGAAACAGATTTTGAGAGTCCTTTATAATTCTGAGTGCAGCTTCGGGCAGGATTGAGACTCAAAAGCTGATTTAAAACCAAATTTAGATTGTTGTGATGATGAACCCACAGTTGTAAGTAGCAGCCTCAGTGGAACCACAGGAAGCAGCGGAAATTGGCTCAGTTACTTTTGGGTTTGCATATATATGGTCGAACGTTGGACGCATAGGAAAGAATGCGTATCTCCTATAAATGGAGGGATGGTAGTGAAATATTGATGTGACCACATTCATTACCATGTACAAAGGAGCAGAGGGGACACAAGTGAAGAGAACAGTGGTAGATGAAGGAGAGGAAGTGAGGAAAGGAGCTAAACAGAGGAGTGTGAGTTTTGAAAGTGACAGCTCCATTACCACTATCATCCATTAATAACCGGCCACATCATTAGCGTGAAAAATGAATCTGGGCTCCGGCGGAGACAAACAAACACAATGCTAATCTCTGCTCTCAAACAGTGTCGACAGCCTGACATGAACGAGGGCGAATGGAAAGCGAGCCGAGAGGTCAGGGCGGCGAGGAGCAGCGGAGGAGATGGCGGGCGAGAGATTGTGGCAGACAAATGAAAAGCTGACGGGGGATATGACAGTGTTTGTGAGATGTGATGAATGGAAGTGGATCCGGGGAGATACCAAGATGGGGTAATGAAAGTAAGAGGGAGGAAGAGAGGTTTGTGCCGGAGGACCCGCTGTCTCTCTCTCTCTCTTTCTTTCTCTCTCTCTCTCTCTCACTCACTCACTTAAATGTTTTGGCCAATGACAGCTCCATTATTTCCATCATCTGTGGAGAGGCTGCAAAGTCATTAGCGGCAGGAATGAGCAGCGGCGAGACAAATAAACACCACGACCATCTCCAGCCTTAAACAGAATGCCATTCAGCTGCCATTTGTGTTTGTGATGAATGGCAATTACAGTGAGAGGGAGAGAGGTGGTATGTTCTACATGTCCTCTTGCTGCATCATTACCACAGCTGAGTCAGCAAATTACATCCCAGGGAGAAAAGCCTTTTCTCTCTAGCACTTTCTCCTCTAACTTTGTACAGCCTCTCTCCCACTGGTTCAAAAACCTCTAACCAACCTATTTCTTTTTTTATTTTTTTTATTTTAGCATCGGAAACTTTTTAATCATCATTACACCCCCAGGTCAGCGGACTCTGCAACCAGTGCAGGTTTTAATCAGCTCCAGCTCTGATCTGCATTGATGGGAACTCAGTTTCGTCTTCTCGTGCTTCTTATGCAGACTAAAGATAGTGCCAAAGAAATGCCACATGTTTGTTGGCAAACACTAACGTCCTTGTCAAAATCAATGAGCCTTATGCATTTGAATTTTTTTTCCAACTCGCTTATTTTCAATTTTTCGACATTGGACTGACAGCTGGGCATGAGCGTGATTGTTTATGGTGGACAGAGTTCAGCATCCATTGCTCAGATCTAGATGCAACACTGACAAGACAGTGAGGTGAAGGAGCTTCGACTGATTTGATGCCAAGAAGGATTTAAACTGCGATAACTATGTGAGGAAGACACCTCTGAGCTCCATGCAGTTGTTGTTTTCCACTCTCGGTCTCTTGTCACCGCGGTCGTTACCACCGCAGGGCAGACCAACCTCTGCGAAAGGGAACGGACTTAATTGCCTCTTTATTCCAGGTTCACTCCAGTTCAAGAATCCCACCCATTCATTGGGAAAGAGTCCTTTTCTCCATTTGTGTTCCTGGTTTTATTTTTGTTTTCCATATCCACCTGTCACTACCGCTTCTATTATATCAGTCCCTTTATCATATCATTCCTCTGTTATCAGCCTGACTGTGCTGCACACGTCTCAGCGGGCCGTCTTTCCCCATCTGCCTTTGAGACAAGAACCTCATGGGATGCTTTTTGAAGTAGAATAACAGATTTCCACTGAGTGCCGAGGACACCATCTACAAATATTCTGTGTGCGTGTGTGTGTGTGTGTGCGTGTGTGCGTGCGCGTGTGCGTACGCGTGCCTACAGGCGAGCTGTTTGGGTGTGTCAGCATGTACAGGCCAGGAGATGATAGTAAACTGGACAGTAGCTCAGGGCTAAGTCTACAGATGTCGCTCACTGTAAGAGACAAAATGAAACTTTATTGATCCTTGTGGTGACATTGCATCTTTGCGGTATCTAAAGTAATACACTGCAGGACTGGATTTAACCGTGCACATAAAGATATAAAGCAATAACCAAGCCGATGTAATGCATAAAGAAAATGGAATATAAAATTTAATTTAGGCATTGACGCAAAATGCGCACGCGTTTGCCCTGTGTGAGTCGACTGTGTCTCTCGGGGAATTCAGTTTAAATGATGTAATTTGTTTGAGCTGCTTGTTTGTTTTGTTTGACCAGAAAGGCCTGTAATTATTGTGTGTTTAAAAAAAAAAAATTATAATAATCATTTAATTTCCTGCCATGATGCAGATGCAGCATCACAATAGTTGGTGTTCACATCCATCTAAAGGCGCAAACGCATGTGGTTCTCTGATAACAGACTAATTACACTTCCTGATCTTCAGATCTCCACATGACAGGGGCCTGAAAATGAATATTTGACTTCATCAGTGATTTATAAAATAAGGTGAAGAACAAATTAAACCACATCTGTGGGTTTCCACCATGCATTATGCAGTTTAATGAATTTAGCTTTAACATGTGACCTAGAATGATCTCACATATATATGAATGATGATACTATAATATCTCCAAACACACACACGCACACACACACTATTTATCAAACCCTCACCCTGCGCTACATTATCTACCTTCATCTTTAAATTCATAAGAAGTCTCCTATTGTAATTGATTGTGTGCACAGATTTAGGTCCCTGCAACATATATACTACACACACACACACACACACACACACACACACACACACACACACACACACACACACACACACACACACACACACACACACACACACACACACACAAGTTGGAGATCAAGTTGTGATGATGAACACTTCTGAAATGCACCAACAGACACACTTTAAAGTGTGCATACAGTCTCCCATCCTCTCTCTCTCTCTCTCTCTCTCTCTCTCTCTCTCTCTCTCTCTCTCTCTCTCTCTCTCTCTCTCTGACTAGCACAGAGTTCCCTGTGGTTTTGATTTGTTTAATTCTGCTTTGTGGTGCAGAATAGGCATTGGATTTGTGTTCAGATCAGGCTGCTGCCTGGTTACTGCATTGTCATCACACACACATACACACACACACACATACACACAGAGTGGTGTAACTAATTAATTCTTGATTTTTGTAGTAAAGCGTTCTGCAGGATGAACTCAGAACATTCACCCGTGACAGTGAGACTGGAATATATGTGGAATATATTATCAGCACATGTGAAACTGTTGATCCAGTGTTTGATGTACAGATCTTGGTTGGTTACTTATGCCATGTTAGCTCTGCATAGACATTGCATTTGAAGTTCTGTCTGGGCTCTTTATTCTGGATTACACTAAACTCACAGGCTCAAAATCAGTGCATCTTGTGCTGCAAGTACTTCAAATCTTTTGTCTTAGTATAGATTGTTTTGAATTTGAAATTATTTAGAAAATGAATTTATTCATTCAGATGTTATTATGTCGTTATCATTATGGGCAAAGCTCAATTAGAAATGTCATACAAGTAAAAGTTTGCAACTTATTTCCAATAACTCGCACACATCCAATTCATTCTTCATTAATCTCATGCCTGTGATAACATTGCACCGCCCAGTTTGAGACCCACAAAGGAATCACAACCTCCACCCACCAGCTGTTATACTGGGGATCCTGCATTTACCATTCCACCAAACACACTACAGATCAGACTTTTCATCCAATGACACTAAAATGAAAAATGTTTAAGGGTTTATGTTACTATTATTCAGTCCCAGTCTGGGGCAGTTCCTCTTCAAATAAACCACAGAACAGCTTCAGCCAGCTACGTACAGTACATTCATTATCTGGTGTTAAATCGAATAGACAGGTGTTATCTGGATCTTTGCCTTCTTGCTGTGATGCTCCCAGATTGAACGGTATGTCATTGGGGAGGCGGAGGTCCTGATGAAAAAATGATTTAATCATGGTCTTGTGTGTGTGTGTGTGCGTGTGCGTGCCACTGTCCTTTCCTGTCCTTCACTTTCTGAGAAAGTGGGTGTGACTTCAATTTCAAATTCACAAATGGAAATAGATGGATGTGTAATGGTAAAAAAAAAAAGTACCTCAGAAAAAAGAAAGGAACCTTGAAATATAAGTATAACTGTGTAAGATTTTCTCATTCAGTCTGTGCGCTTTCACAGGGAGAACTTCTGGCATTGTGGGCGCCTTGATCTTTGACCTCATGTGACACGTCTTGCTTCCAGCCTCACATTGATTTGTTTACGGTTTCTCCTCCTCACTGTGGAAAAGCTCCAAAATACATGTTCATCCACAGAGAGGAAAGGAGAATTTGGGGCAAATAAACAAGTACATGTGTTTTCAATGCTGCATTTCAGCATCCTGTTAAAAAAAAGGCCAAAATAAGTTACAAATGATAATATTCAGTTCTTACTGTAAATATAAAATAATGTTATTTTCAAGACCTTTTTTTACATTTTTCAAGTGTAGTTTCACTTATTGTGTATTGTAATTTATCGTATACAGTATTTATAGTTTTGACAAAACAGAAAGAAATATGGAATATTAAATGTTGAAAGTACGTTTGTGTGCACTTCAAAATATCATGAGACCCCAGACTTGCCATGCACATTGACACCAGGGACAACAGGGATGTCAAGGGAGCAGATGCTTGTGTCGATGAGCTGTAAACAAAAATATCAACTCCACTGTAGAATTTACTATCATGTAACATTCTCCCTCTGCCTGTTGCATCACCCCTCATAGGATCACTGTGGAGACCACCTGCTGTGCTCTGCATGTGTGCAAGGCAAGACTCCAGAGGGTTTCCATAGAATTGTTCTCTTCATACGTGGAAGCTGCTCGCGACTGCTGAGCCCCCCTGTCCAGTCGATATCTCACCACCTCCCACCCCCTTTACTCACCTCTCGAACATCAGCGTCTCTCCCTCTGACTCCTATCGGACTTCTTGGTAACTGACGACCAATTAAAATGTCAAATGACGACCTGCAATCATGACCCAACATGGTTCATGGCAGCATATGTCTCTTTCTTTCAGGGTTTAGAGACGGTGCATTCAGGTGCGAAGCAGAGTGTGGGAAATGGATCTGTAAAGTCAGATGTGCCAGCAGCACGTGTTGCTTTAAGCTTCTGTGGCGTGTGTGTCTACTGAAACCAGCGACGGCGAGAAACGCTCTGTGCAGACATGGCCTAACATTATGAGTAATCATAACCAACAGCACTGAAGCTCTCGTTTACATGTAAAAACAGATTGACTTGTCGTCATGGCAATAGAAGTTTAGAAATACCACAGCCGTATCCATTGCACCGTTCTGAAGTGCTCGAAAGGGGAGTAAAAGCATTTGTTGGTGGTACATATGTACATACGTATATATATATACATATATTTATGTATATATACATATATAGTCAAGATGGCCGCCGAGGGAACCGCCCACTGCGTGGGTCAGGGTGAGGGTTTCAGTTTCCTGAACTCTCCCTCAGCTCTTCAGCTGCAATACTCGACTTCACCACTAAACCTCACGCACTGCACCTTTAACCCGCAGCCTCTCACAGCCCAGGTTCCATGACTCAGCTCCTTCAGGCTGCGGTGCTTCGTCAGAGGGGCTGAGGAATGAAGGAGTGAAATGTCACAAAGTTGTGAAAGAGTGAGAGAGTTTGGAGGAAGATGAACGTCTGAAATCCACAGAAGTCGTGAAGGTCAAAGGTCAAAGGTCAAAGGTCAGAGCGGATTCACAGTCTGTGTCGATTGTTTCAGATCCAAAAAAAACGATCCAGAATTTTACCTGAAAATCTCCTCATGATTGTTGGGATTCTTACTTTATTACAATAACATTTTTAAACATTGTTCTAAAAATAAAGTAAAATTAGAACCTCGCGCCTATAAACTGTTTACATCATTATCTTTAATTCACTGGCTTTGATTTTGTCTTAATGAGTCTTTATTTCGATTTTCTTCACTTATTTCTCTTTATTTGATCATGTGCTCGTGACCTCATTATGACTGTTGGTATTAAATGTCAACATTATACATATGACATGAAATTAACTTTACTTAAAGGTTTACTTCATTTTTTACTTTATACTTTACTCATAGTTCTTTCATTTTATTTTTATAATTCATAAAAAAAATTCTTTATTCTTTTAAATAAACATTTCTTAATTCTCTCTCTTTTCAAACCTTTTCCTGTGCCATTGTTTTGATCAGTGTTCGATCACGTGACCTCAGGTTTGATTGAACAAACTTCAAAGAGCAGTTTGTCGGATTGTTTTACTTTTCCTTCATTTTTCTTTCTTCTTTTTTTTTCTTCTTCAGCCTCTATCTCCGTAACTCGGGGGGAACATGGAAGCCGTGTGACCCCGGATGATTTATCAAGACATTTCTCTTCTCTCTCGCTCTCCAGTTTAAGTCAGTGACTGGTATGTGGAGAGAGAGAGAGAGCGAGAGAGAGAGAGAGAGAGAGAGCCCCCTCCTCCCTCCTCACTAGCTATTAGGCCTCCCCACCACCTCCCCCTGTGGAGAGAGGGAGATAAGGGAAAATTGAAAATGAAGAGGGAAGGGGGAGAGAGAGAGAGAGAGAGAGAGAGAGAGAGAGAGAGGGATCAGCTCTCGTTCTCCTCCACTATCTCTCCCTCGCTCGCCCCTTTGAGCTTGATTAGCCGCCAAAGCTTAAGAGGCTTGTTATCAACGCTGGAGACGATGGAAGTTCATCGGCCGCAGGACAAGACTGATGGAGGGTGTGTGTGTGTGTGTGTGTGTGTGTGTGTGTGTGTGTGTGTGTGTGTGTGTGTGTGTGTAGGAAGTGGCGTATATCTCTTTGACTGATGTGGAGTCACAGTAGAATGTGGTGGGCTCACTCGGGGACTCCAACATGTCTGCTGCACGGCTGCTTCTTATTCCGTCGCCCCGTCGTCACGGCAACAAGCGAAAAAACTTTAATTCTTTAAATTCTTTAATCGAAGGGTTTTTTCATTCAAAGTTTTCAGATAAAGTCAAACTTTTCATTTTCTGGGGCGAAAGAACAGCTTCACTCCTCTGACTCCGCCCCTCGGGATCAGCCCAGTGTTTTTATATCTTATCTAATCTTAAGAGGGCGGCAGCCATCTTTACCTTTAAAGGTCCAGTGTGTCAGATTTGGTGACATCTAGTGGTGACCTCGTCACCTCACCCTCACTCCTCTGAACATGCAGTCAAACAAAACTCAAAAGTTGTTTCATACCTCCACTCTGGGCTCCTGTACAAACATGGCGGCCCCCGTAGAGAGGAGCCGCTCCACACACACACACACACACACACACACACACACACACACACACACATACACATCAAAGGGTTTATTTAAAGGTGACGGGGAAAAATAAAACACTTAGCTGATTATAAATCCATGAAAATGTCGGTTTGTTATTGTTTTGCAATATTTTTTAGAAGTGACATCAATGACCTTACACACTGCACCTTTAAGGTTTTACTCTTCTGAACTTTGTGCATAATTAAGGGGCGTGGCCTCTTGAGCAACATGGGCTCCACCCCCAGCTCTACCTGAGCTCCGCCTCTTTGCCCACTTATGGATGAACCAGGAAGTAGGAGGAGTTAGGCATCGGCAAGATGGCCGACGAGTAGAAAGCTTTGGGTGATGTCACGTCCATCTTCATCAACAGTCTGACCGTCAAAGATATGATTATAATTTCCGTGTGTGATGATGTCACCTCCGGGTGGGCGTGGCCATGGGCGTGGCCGTGGCCGTGGGCGCGTCGCTCTCCTGACACCTGGAACCTTCGTCGCTCGCCGTCTCCGGTTGCGTGTCGAACTCCTCGCCGTCTCCAGACGAGGCCTCGGCCGCCGACAGGAGCGTGTAAACATTCCCAGCCCCTCGGAGGCTCCGCCCCCTCCGCCCCCTCCGCCCGCTCCGCCCGGGGTGATGCATCTGTCCGGCTCCTTTGTTTACTGCTCCAAGAATGTTAAGAATATATGGGCTTCAGTCTGTGTGTGTGTGTGTGTGTGTGTGTGTGTGTGTGTAATTGCATAGCGTGCACTTAAAATAGGGGGGGGTGTGGGGGCAGGGGGGTCATCTGGAAGGGGCGGGGCTTGTATGGTGGTGATGTTTGTAATGATCCGGCGGGTTGTGGATCTGGTGAATATTGCGGCTGTTTAGTCTACCAATCACCACGGTGACAAAGAGTCTAGGTTGTTTTGGGGGGGGGGGGGGGGGGCCAGAGGGGGGGGGGTTCTGGTGGGTCAGGGTAGTTACCGGTGGCAACTGTGAGTTCTCTTAATTGTGACACGGCAGGGTTATTTTTTTTTTTTTGGTTGAACGAAAGCACAGGACGAAGGCTCCGCCCACAGGAAATGACTAATTTCAAATTAAGAGCGAGAAGACAAAAACAACAGTGAGCGAGTGTGGAGCAGCTCTGCAGCTTCATTATGGGATGGATTTATTTGACTTTTTTAAAGGAAAAACACAAGAAGATTCACAAATTCCACTTTTTAGATTCCATTTCAAAATAAAAGCATCACGAGGTTCTTCTCATGAGGGTTCCTTGTGGAAAGATGTTTCCAACATCTCAGAGCACCTGGGAGAATCTGCGAGAACCTCAGAGAACCTCGGGGAACCTGAGAGAACCTCAGGGAACCTCAGGGAACCTCAGAGAACCTCAGAGAACCTCAGGGAACCTCAGGGAACCTCGGGGAACCTCAGAGAACCTCAGGGAACCTCGGGGAACCTCAGGGAACCTCACAGAACCTCAGGGAACCTCACAGAACCTCAGGGAACCTCATCCCGACCCTCATCAGAACTTTCAGAGGAGTTTCCGTGAACGTCCCTCAGGAACACACTTTCTTCCAGGAAGAAGGAACCTCTACAGGAACCTTCTCCTAGAACCTGTGCCTCAGAATTCTCTCCAGGAATCAGAACCCTGAGCAAGAACCTTCAACAGGAGACAGGAGAACTTATACAGGAAGAGGTTCCTCTGCAAGGTTCCTCCAGGTTCCTGAGCTGCTTCGTTCTCCAGGAAACATCAGAACTTTAAACTTTTATGGGAACTTTGCAAGAACTTTGTCCAGGAAGTAGGAGCCTGAGGAGGAACCTTCTCCAGGGAGTCAAGGAAACGAGAAGAGTGTTCTCCAGAGGAGAGGAACCCACAGGAACCTGAGGAAGGAGAAGAACCCGGAGATGTTCTGAGAGTCCTACATCAACAGCTCAGGAGACTGAGTGCTGCCTCCTGGTGGACGAGGCCGAGGACTCCAACCTTTCTTCATCACGCTGGGATTCAGGACCAGAGTCAATAATATGATGAGAAGAATGATTCTGTGACTCTTTAACTTATGTTTTAAGTGAATCAGGATTTTATAAAAAATGCTCTATTTTTTTATTTGAATTTATTCATTCGATTCCAACTTCAACAATTACAATGAATGATCTGAAGGAGCTTTTCACGCTGAGGTCAGGACCTGACGATGAGCGAGGAGACAAAACTCTGCAGGAACTTTGATTGAGATGAAACGAATGAATTCAAACTAAATCAATAATAATAATAATGATGATAATGATCAGTGTAAACGTACAGAGGGAGTGATGGCCGCTCTCGAACCTCCACTATCTGAATGACAAGGTTCACTAATCAAAGAATCTGTTGACCCTC
>JAFBJT010034101.1:0-15850 GCA_016785325.1 Chascanopsetta lugubris | reverse complement strand
CTTGATGTGTGGTGAGAAATGAGCAAACAACTAAAAAGCCAATGTTGTCAGACATTTTCAGAACAAACAGAAGTATTTGCTGGAAATTAAGATGTTGAAAAAGGGAGAAATACAAGTGGGCCTATTTTTAAAGTTATTGGGCTACAGCTACATGTTTCTATAATTTCATACATTCAAGAAACCGTAGTTCTTATGGTAAATGGTCTGTAGTTATAAAGCGCATTTGATCAAATCGCTTGACAGTAAACTTTACATCCAACCGATCACACAAACATTGATACAGTGCATCTATTTGCAGCACATACTGTATCTGTGAGGACATGGACGATGTGGCTTCAATGTGACCCCTCAGCATTGGTGATGGGTGGAGCCGGGAATCGATCAGACTCCTCTAACCCTTCACCCACAGCTGCAGCTCATATACAGTACAACTATAACACGTTCACTTCCTTTTAAGGGTCAAACAGGTTTTTCAGCTCCAGATGAACGTCATTGAGTAATTTAGGGCAAAAATGTTTCTTTTGATAGAAAAGGTTGCAGACTGATGGTGACAGTTTGTTTGTTTCCTCTTTAACAATAAGCATATTATGCAACATTTGATCCATTTGCAATGCCTCTCAAAGCTCCTAACTCAGTAAAGTTAAACGGACTGCTGTGGTCGAAATGCTCAGAAGGATAAGCTGTTACAGCTGCTTTCTTCAGCCTGTTTGGACTCAGAAAAATGACTCCGTCCCCTTTCGGCCAATGAGCTTCACACTCTGAGTGACATGGAGCTGAGTCACGTGATGCTCTGTAACTATGACTCGGCGCCTGAAGACAATTGGCAAAGTCGGCTGCGTGTGACTCAGAGTCTCGGTGTTAGTATAAAAATACAATGTAACGTGCAAAATAAAGTAATACAACAAAGGTGCAATACGCAAACTAAGAGGCATCAATGCTGTTGATAAGAGGCATCAATGTTATGTGATAAAGCAAACTGCAAAAATGGAATCAGAAAACTTTGAAATGGAAGCAGATTCTCCTAATAATTTGCAGGAGGCGCATGAGGATTAAAGCAGCGAGCCAGATGTGAGTTGAAGTGGGCAGTGAGGTGGAGAGCTCTGTGGGCGCCTCAGCTGCGCTGCTGACAACGCTCCCCACTGATCATTCGCAGTCCCAGCGATTTCTCTCTGGATTACAAACCACTGACTTTTCTGATTTGTATTCATTTTTGGGAGATACGCACGTTTCACACTACAAACCTTTAAATGTCTTTTTTCATGATATGATTAACTCATTGATTCATGTTTTGAACGATATACAGTACACTCCTCGATTCAAAAAGTATAGATTAGACTCTACAGTGGAAGCTGCTTCAGTCTTACCTGACTCGATGTCTGAACCATGGAAGAGGGTCTGCGGACTCCTTCCTGCTTCAGCTTCAGCTTATAAAGAGCCAGCTCTAGACAATGAACAAAATACACACACATTTTACACAGAGACTGCTTCCTGTTGGATATTGAAAATAGTAAATATGGTACTAAACTCAAGCATGAGAAATCTAGTGATGTCAATTAAATAACCACTCAGAAATCATAAGAGGTCATCTTGCAGCAACACTTACTACTGGCACTTTTTTCTGGTTGAGGCCCCTCAGGCTCCTGAATATTCCAAGTGACCCTTTTCACAAGAGCCTTGGATTTTGCGCCAATCGCAGCAAATACCTGGTCTCCCTCTTTTTTCCCATCCTTCTCGCTCTCATCTTTGACAAATACATTGCTTTCTTCTATGTCTTCTGACTTCACATAGTTGAGGTTGTCGAGCATCACATCTACACTGAAGTCGTCATCGGAGTCTGAGGGTTGAGTCTGAAGTTCCTGCTTTACAGAGACGGTCAACCCAGCGATGTGTTGTTGTTCCTCGGAGGCTGTTAACCCTGCAGAAGCTGCATCTTGGAGATTGTCTGCAACTACAGGTATTGTTAATGTAGAAAATGAGGTGACCTTAGGGGAACTCAACTCTGATTTAATAATGAATTCACAGGTTTCAGTCTTCATGTCACACGTCAGACTCTTGCTGAAGTCTTCTTCATTTCCAACTTTAACGCTGCTTTTGGTTTCTTGCAAGGAGCAGAGGTCAGTGTCTCTCTTAATAGATTGAAGATCAGGATAATCGGCAAACATATCAAGAGAGGGTTGTTTTTCTTTCTTAATTTCTTTTAAGACAACCACATTTTGAATTGTTTCTGCAGTTGGACCCTTAAATTCAGCACTGAAGTCATTGCATTCCTTTTGAACTGCAGATGTGGACTTTGAAAAGAGGAAGACCTGTTTGTTCCCTTTCAGTGTTTTCTCATCTTTGAGCACGTTTTTAATGACATCTTTCTCTTTTTTCTTGTCTTGTATCTGCCTCGCGCTTTTAGAGGATGAGACAGAGGACACTGATGTGGGCTTCTGCAAGATCTTAGATGAGGATCCTGCTTGTTTCCACCTCTCTAATGAGCTTGATCTGGACCTGTGTCTTCTTCTGTCTTTTGATTGTGACACCATTTCGTCTCTGGATGATCTCTCGTCTTTTGACGGTGGCACCACTTTGTCTCTCGACGATTGAGGTGGTTGCTGCCGTCGCGTGTGATCTTTCCTCCTTTCTCTCGATCTGGATCGTGATTTTGAACGAGACGAGCCATGTTTATCATCCTTTGATCTGGATCTAGATCTAGAATGGGACTGGCCACATCTGTTATCCTTTGACATCTGTCCTCTCTTGTTATCTCTCTCTCTGTGATCATTACTCTCATTGCTTCTCGATTGATGCTTTTTCCTCTTTGAATCCTCTGAACTACTAGAGCTGGAAACAGACCTGAAAGTTACATGCAAAACATTTTAAGTTATGGAATCAATTTGGTTAATACATGTCCAAAGCTTAAATATAGGGTCAGAACAAGACAATTACCTGTGTCTTCTCTTGTCTTTAGATGGAGAACCGTCTCGCTGTCTCTTTCTGCTACTGGAGTTTGATTGAGAGCTTTGTGAGATTGAGCATGCTCTATTCTTCTCCCTGGACGTTGACAAGGTGGGAGTGTTTTCTCTGACTGTCTTTTCTTCTTTTATCCCAGTTCCTTGACCAGAGGCATGGCGGCCTCCTCTCCTGCCTTTATCCATCTCCGAGCTGCTGGAGCGTTCCCTTTTTACATTTGTTGACATTTTCTTCTGGACATGATCTCTTGATGGGGACTTTGTACAAGATGAAGAGCCTGATTTAGATTCTACAGTCTGTTTGTTGTTGGTGGGAGCAGAACTGGAAGCTGAAGAATCCCTTTTACAGTTAGGGTGAGCCATGTGCTGAGATGTTTCCTTTTGGGCACTGTCCTCTGTTGCTGTCTCTTTCTCACACTTGACAACATCAAGGCTGTGATGGGTAGCAACTGAAATGTCGGCCGTCTCCGATTTTAAAACAGTTTGCACACTGCAACACTTTTCTGTCTCTTCTGCATCATCTAGACTTTGCTCTCTTTTAACCACAGTGCCAAGTGTTGAGATCTGTTTCTCAAACTTCATGTCTATTAATCTTGACTGTTTTGCTACCTTGAAATAGTTCAGTGAGCACTTGCCCTCCTGCGATATGGTTTTCTGAGTATTAGCTCTCCTAAGCTCTTGCCACGAAACCCCAGGTTCCTGAGTTTCCTGTTTATTTTGCACCAAATCCCCCTTCTTTCCTGAACTATAAATCTTATCCAGCCTGGAGCTTTCTGCTTCACTGTCTGAGTTGCTTGAGTCTGAGAGAGTGGGATTACAGGGATCATAGATATCCTTACTATCCTGTTCCTTATTAACCAGCATACGTGATGCAAGTAGCATCTGCTTATCCCTGTGTAACTGTCTCTTTTTGGCCTCCTCTTCCTTCTCTCTCCACTGTTCTTTTCTGCTGCCTCCAATGTCAGAGGTTGATGCAATACTTAGCTGCCTGGACTGCCAAGAATTCCCACTGGAGTTGATGCGGAAACGTATTGCTGATGACGATGAAGCAGGCCACGACTGACTGGCGGGCAAGCCAGTGGTGGAGGATGAAGAGGAAAATGAGTTTGAGAAGGTCGATGATGACCCTGCTCCATTGGGCTGATTCCTCTGGGCCTGATTATCAACCCTGTTCTTCTGCTGCTCTACACTTTGCTGCTTGCTCTTGTCCCCAGCAAGGTCATCTATGTCTGTTTCAGGCATACAATAACCATTATTTCTAGTTTTACTATTAACACTATTCCCCTCAAAACTGCCATCTTGACTACTGTCATAATTTGTCTCAATACCTCTCTCCCTCTTTATCTTTGGTATACGAGGAAGCTCTGAGACATCCACCCACATTGGCTTTGTAGGTGCTTTCTTAGGTTGGGACTGTGATTGAATCATCCCCTTTGTGTTTAAACCTGGCTGAGCAGGGATGGATGAGAGGGATGTTTCTCTGGAGACCCTAGTGTCATTGGTTCCCCTGTGAGAGAAGGTGGGTCTGTTTGCACGAGATGGTTGCAAACCTGGGTGACCTGTGGGTGTCAAATCATTACAGAGAGATGGTTGGGTGTGGAGTGCTGAGGAGGGAGTACATGGAGGTAAGTCAGCAGACCTCTGAGACAAAGGTCTGTTCAAAGAGCTTTGGCAGGATCCCGGTAGATGTCCGTTGTTGTGGAGAGATGGAGAATTGTCAGTGAGGATTGGCAATATTCCAGGTTTGTTGTTCATTTCTCCGGTGTTACTGCTATTGCAGCTACTGGGACTGACTGTAGATGGCATTACTGTGAACACAAAAAGATCCAATATGGACATAAAGGGTAGATACAATTATGTTCTTCTCAACAGCCAATAGGACTTAACTACACTTACACTGCTAAAAATATTTTTTTGCAGAGCAAAAGACAGAAATGTGGATTTAGTAATGTGTAGGAAAACAAGTTACACTGCTGGAATTTTGTGTCTCAAATATCAAGATCATTTCAAGTTGGATATACACAAAGTGCATGCAACAGGATTTGGTGTATATGGCTTTACAGACAATAAGACAGAGTGACACCTATGTTAACATCACTATGTTACGGTTACATCTCAGCATTTAGACTGTTTTTTAAAATGTGCCACACAGACTTACTTGTCTTTGAGGTTTTTAGGGATCCATCCCGATTAATGACAACATCAGAGCTGTCCATCAAGAGCATGTTCTGTCCTGATAAGATGCTGCCAAGCAGGTCAGGTACAGGAGCTGCCTCCACAACACCCAGTGACCGGGGGGCATCCATAACTCTCCTGGTGAGGCATTCCAAACGTATATGTAACCGATTTATGAAGATTGTTATATTCTGAACACGGAATCTGGTCAGTATATTGAGTCAATGATGATGACACTTACTGTATGTCATTGCATGTGTTTAGAGTTTCAGTTGGCTTCAACATATATTCAATAAGACAAAAAAATGGTTTCGTCTCTTTTTTGAGAAAGCCCCAGCTAAGCGAATTATAGAATTGCATGAATTACAAAGGGAATGTTACCTGGAAAGGCTTGCAACGACTGGTCGAGCCACAGGCTGGTGAGAGCGGAGAGCAGAGTGAGATATTCCTCGTCTTTTAGCCTCCAACGCTGATGAAACATGGGCCTGCTGCTCCTCATTCTCACTGGACAAATGATACTATAAGTCATTTTTTGTTTGACGATCATCAAACTATTATTATAATGACTCATTTAAAGGGGACCTATTGTGGTTTTCCTCACTTTTGGAGTTAAACACTGTTGTAGAGTAAAAGAATCACTAATAAGCTGGTCAAAAACGCATGAAATGACGTAAACAAAGTAATTTAACAAAGACGATGACAGCTTCAGCAGGAGCAGCAAAACCCGCGGTTTGCGACAAAGGGCAATTCGTGATGTCACAAACCGAGGGTGGGCGTGTGTGTCTGCACTAGAGGATGTCAATCAAACAGAGGCACTCTCCAACCTAACTATACGGCTCGAAAGGGCACGGGATCTCGCAATGCATTGTGGGCAGGTGGCGCCATTTTTGAATATTGTTTGTTTGCATCGCTGAGTTAGACACGGTGCTGCAGAGACAGAGGCACAAACACAGGGATAAATGGACCGAACCGAGACAAGCTGGACCGTTCCGAAGGCTCGGTATCTTGAAAAAATGAGTAAAATAGGTGGAATTGATCCATACGAGCACGGAGACTGGAGATTTAAATGACCTGGCGACATTGTCCGAAGCTGAGCTTGTCCTCTATATCGACAATGGAGTTATAATACCGGCGAAGAATTTATTCTAATATCTCTATCTGAAATCATTTCAATGTAATTGTACGCTTAAAAGGCCATGGTATTTTTTCACGGTCTTCCCCCTCACTCGAAACTACGGAAAGTATGCGTGAAATGCAGTAACACATCTCCCATCACAACCCAAATACTGTTATTGTACTCGGTCGTTTGCATATCACAAGCTGCCAAACACACCTAAACAGTAAGTTTCCCCCAAATTCACCTATTGGGTGGGGGTGGTGGACTTTATATTTATATCTTATATCTATAGTCCTTGCATGTGTTTGCATGTGTACGGTTTGATGGTCCATTCTCAGATTCCGGCTCGAACATTTACAGACGTACTTATGTTCACGTATTGAATTCGGTTAGTTTTCCTTGCAATGTTTATGTTTTGCAGTGCAGGCTGCCGGCTGAGAGCCGCCTATGAGTGTGAAACTTGCTTGCTTAGAAGGCGGGACTAACCTACATTTTGAGCGAATCTGGGATCGCCTACCGATCAGCCAGCGAGATAGAGGGGTTTCAAGAGGGGACGGGGGGAGGCAAAACCCTGTGTTTCTCCCTAGGAAGGAATTACAGATTTTTTAAAGGGCTCGTTTTTCTGAGACTATGAGATCATAATAGAGGCTAAAGAACAAATATAAAGTCCCTTAAATGGGCACAATAGGTCCCCTTTAACTATTTCAAATAGGAAATAGGAAATTGAAATTGTTATTTGAAGCTGCTAGTGAAGAACGAATTTGGTTCAAATAATCAGAAATACAAACATTTCAATATTTTCATCAAGGCTCCGACATGATAAAAGTGCTCTTACCGATCAACAAATGGATCAAGGTCAGATGGATCTCCATATATGGAGAGGGATGCTGCACCTATGTCAGCACGCATACTGCTTAGTGTGTACTCTGATGGTCGGTACACTGTGGGTACTGAAGAGTTCCTCTTGTCCTTGACAATTCCAAGGCTGCTTGCAATGCGGCTTCGAGAAGTGGCCACCTTTTTTAACACCTATTGGAAAAATATAGACAGGATTAATCAATGATCTGTATCAACAAACAAGAGTCAAATGTCAAGACTGTTGAGGACACACTAACCAGCTTTTTTCTGGATTTAGTCTTCCTCCTTCTATATTTCCTCCTCCTGAATCCATTTGTCGCACTTTTGCCCTTTGTGGAAGAGGTCTTCCTCCTTTTGACCTTTCTGCTCTTTCCTGTTCACAAACACGCAGTTGTGATAACATGCTGTTCTGGACTATGTTCTGAATTTTTATGTACACTCACTTACCAGTCTTGCGCATGCGGCTCAATGGGACACGAGGCGTTAGGTCTCGTATATACACTGATGTGTTGAGCCCAGCCACCACAGCATTTATTGTCTCATCCAGCCATGTGGACTGAGTCAGATATGTTGGAGCCAACTGGAAAGATAATATTTTGGATTATTTCACCTATTCTAAGATGCATAAATTCCCAAAGACATGCTCTGCTCCTTAACGCAAGCATTTAATTCACCATTCAAATAAAAAGGTTCGAAAGCAGGAGCTGTCAAACATTAATGGTTACCAAGACTGCATTAGGACAACACTTATCCGAAATCCCAAAACAAAAAACTGCACAGCAAACTCTGTGGGCTATCAAAAACACTTCAGCAAGATAGGGCCTGGTGCACTTGTTGTGGTAGTAGGTGAAATAATTAAGCCAAGACATAGGCGTCAAAACTCATGCCAAACCTGTGATGTGCGTGCCTGTGTGATGCGATGTCGGTTGACACTGGCTCGAACCCTCTCACTCTGCTGAGTCCGGGCGATGGCTCTGGTGGGACCAGTAGCTCGATGCTGGTGATGGCTGGTGGCAGGACGTGCGGTAGAGGGCAGGCTTTCCATTTCACTGACCTCGTCAGATGAATCCCCTGAGTCAAAGGTTTTACAGGACTAATGTTGATAGGATTCTTAAGGTTAGGTCACTTATATTACAATTAAGAGATCGACCACAGATGACCATTTACCCACTAGCGGCAATACAGGGCACAATACACCAAACGTGAAATACAGCAAATTACAAGACTGAACATTCATTTGAACAATAACACAAGTTTGACCCAGACAGTGAGGGCCTTTGTTTTCACTGGGTGCAAAGTGTTGTTTGTTTAAAAGTTCAATGTGTAAAACTAAAACCAAATGTTTTGTTTTTTACTTGTTTTGGGGCAACTGTGCCTCTAGGGTTAGAGGATCTGTCCACTGACCAGAAGGTCTTGGCTTCAGTCCCCCCCATCCCCCCATCCCATATGGTGTACTGTTGTTGGGCAAGACACTGAACCCCACATTGTCCCATGTACTCAGATACAAAGTGCTGCAAATAGATGCACAGTATTAATGTTTGTGTGACTGGGTGAATGTTATCTGTACTGAAAAGTGCTTTGAGGGGTCTTTAAGACTTGATAAAGCGCTATATAAATACAGACCACTTTGTGCCATCTATATCTGATGAGGATGCGCTTTGACCTAAGAAACAAGATCATTTATAACTATCTCAGGTCAAATTTGGACTTCTATCTTAAGCTTTTGGGTTGGGAACCCCTACCCCTCTGTATGTTCCTGTGAGCTCAGCACACCACTCTGAATCACATCTCACCAACCTGGAAGTGACCAACATTGGGATAGAACTTAAATGGATAACAGCTTTGAATGGCCGTCATGCTTGGTGTTGGAATAGTACTCAGAGACACCATTACTACAGAGAATGTAACTAAACCTTTGTGTCTAACAATTTTGCATAATCTTCATTACTATCTACTGCTTTACTGCCTACAGTGTGCAAGCAGAGCAGCAAGCACATGCGTCAACTGAATCTTTTCTCCATTAAGCAATTTTGAGAACAAGGTGGTTCTGGACACATCAAATAAATTGGAGGTTTACTTGTGCGGCGACTGTTGGCTTCACATTCTGGACAGAACCATTCTTCTACAGGTACAGAGTCTAGAGGTGGTGTCAGACACTCCATGTGATACCTGTGATGAGAAAAAAGCTTTAACAATTATAATGACGATACAAAATCTGACAAGAGATTTGAAAGGAATCTTAAATGGGCAATACTAATTTTAAATGCTAAATTCATCCTCACCCAGCATCACAGCCATCACAGAGCAAGAGGCGGTCCTCCCGGTCACTGCCCTCACACACCTCACAATTGGTCTGCTCCAGTTCCAAATCCACCATTTCTTCCACGCCTTCCTTCACAGGCTTTTGCACTGTTATCTGAACGGATCATTATTTTAGTTTTAAACCAATTTGTTGTTATACATGTGTACACACCAATCTTCCTTAACATTGTGAGCACCGACTGGTAAAGTGATCAACATCGATTATCTCATTACAATTACGCCTGGGAGTGAGTGGGATGTGTTAGGCAAAAATGATGTGTTGGGATTTAAGCCAGCTTTTACAAGGGCCAAACAGTGAGTACAAGGTGGCCCAGGGAAAAACACAGTGAACTTAGAACTTACTTAAAATAGTAATTAATGACAAATCATCAATGATACAAAGGGGAGCAATGGCTCTAGTGTGTTGTCGGATCCATTAGAAGAGCTACTGTAGCTAAAATTGTAGAAAAAGTGAATGCTAGTTCCAAAAGAAAAGTGTTGAGACATACAGTGAATCAGTTTGTTGCTATTAGGCTACATAGATCAATCAGATTGTCCTCATCAGTGGGCATGGCACCAGTTATAGTTACTAATTACTTCACCCAAAAAGTAATTTAGAAACGGTTACAGCATTACAAAAGTAACTAGTAACCCAGGGAACTATCAACTATTGCGTTACTTTTATAAGAACTTACACTATGCCAAAGAATTTGGACCCTCCCTAAAATGAAACTTAAAATTCAAATGTATTTTATTACAAAACCGAATATTATATGTTTAATGAATGAGTAAGATTCTTAATAGAATATATTAATAGCAGAAAACATTGTACACTTATCTTCACTATTTGTAATAAGTGTCTAATGCATTGCTAATCAAGTCTAATGCATTTGTACGTCACGCATTACAGTCTCTTCACACATTTACATGCAAAACCTTGTAATTGTCATGCTTAAAAAAGGTATAGGGTTGCGCCCAAAAGTTGTTCCACTATTGAGAACTCCTCTCAAACTTTCTCTCACAGCTGTGTATTGATTCCAATATCATGATTTCCATGCTCGGAACAGAAAAGAAACAATTTCCTGACGTAATAAAAACACAGTCAATTAAATACACCTCAGTGGTATCATTTTTGCTATGCGTGCATGCATGAGGTACTGGGTTCAAATCCCAGGCTCTCCAACTACCCCATTATGTTTTTTTGTGTGTGCAGATTTCCCCACTTTGGAACTGATAAGGGATTATCGTATCTGATCCTATGAATCCAAGATCAGAATCACCAATTTCTGGAATTTCAATTTGTGCAGGTCAGTTGTGAACGACCCGAACTGATGTAATCTTGCCCTAAACTTCTGATAAAACCCTGTTTAATGTTGTGGTGGGACACTGTGAGACAAGTCACTTTGTTCGTGGGCATAATGTTTATTTTAAGTTTACATTCTTGCATTTTATCTTAATGAGTGAAAAGTGATCTCTGTACTTCCAGTGCTTGTCTGGCTAAAATGCTATGTCTCATTGTTTGAGCTGGACATTTTTGCAGCCATCTCTTGGCTGTTTCTACACTGCTCAAAACAATCAAAGGAACACTTTTTCATCAGAGTACAGCACCAAGTCAGTAAAACTTCTGATATTAAACATGTCAGGATAGTAGCAGAGGCTGTAGTTAATCCGTTTCAGTTGCACAAGTGCACAAGAGCGGCAATAATGAGACAACGCCTAACACAGGAATGATATTACAAGTGGAGACTACTGAGCTATTTTTCCATCCTCTTCTTTTGTGGATGTTTTTCACTCGCACAGCACTTGGCTAGTGTCAGTACCACTACTGATAGCATGAGGTGATACCTGGACCCTACAGAGGCTATACAGGCAGTCCAACTCCTCCAGAATGGCACATCCATACGTCATTGCCAGAGGGTTTGCTGTGTCTCCCAGCACAGAGTCAAGAGCATGGAGGAGATTCCAGGAGATAGGCAGTGACTCTAGGAGAGCTGGACAGGGCCGTAGAAGATGCTTAACCCATCAGCAGGACAGGTATCTGCTCCTGTGCAAGGAGGAACAGGATGAGCACTGCCAGAGCCCTGCAAATGACCTCCAGCAGGCCACTGCTGTGAATGTCTCTGACCGAACAATCAGAAACAGACTTCATGGCCCGACGTCCTCTAGTGGGCCCTGTGCTCACTGCTCGGTACCATAGAACATCAGGATTGGCGGGTCCGCCACTGGCGCCCTGTGCTTTTCACAGATGAGAGCAGGTTCACTCTGAGCACATGTGACAGACGTGAAAGGGTCTGGAGAAGCCGTAGAGAATGTTCTGCTGCCTGCATTATGGTTCAGCATGACCGGGTTGGTATTGGGTCTGTGATGGTCTGGGGAGGCATATCCATGGATGGCCGCACAGACCTCTACAGGATACACAACGGCACCCTGACTGCTATATGGTATCAGGATGACATCCTTGGACCCATTGTGCAATGGGTCCTGGGTTCCTCCTGGTGCACAACAATGCCCGGCCTCATGTGGCGGGAGTATGCAGGCAGTTCCAGGAGGATGAAGGAATGGCTACCATTGAATGGCCAGGACTCTCGCCTAACGTAAAACCAAGTGAACATCTCTGGGACATCATGTCTGGGGACATATGGTGCACCTCAGACTGTCCAGGAGCTCAGTGATGCTCTGCTCCAGATCTGGTAGGAGATACCCAAGGACACCATCTGTTGTCTCGTTGGGAGCATGCTCCAGCAATGTCATGCATGCATATAAGCACGTGGGCGCCATACAAACTACTGAGTACCATTTGGAGTTGCTGCATTGAAATGTCAGTCAAATGGACAAGCCTGCTGCATCATTCTTTGAATTGAGTTGTTTGTAGCTTGATCATTTTAATTTCCATCCAAAGATGTCATCTTTTAATTCCTAATATAACATTGAGTCCCTTTCAGTATAGATATCCAGTACAAAATTATTTCACATTGAGATCTGATGTTTTTCAAAGTGTTCCTATAATTTTTTGAGCAGTGTATGTGCATCTACGTGTGTGTTTTTGTTGCTGTGTGAGCACCCACCCATCTCTGTCACTGATTGGCTTACGATGGAATTTTACTCAACCTTAGCTAATCATCATCACCTATATATGGTTGTCTCACCCCCCACCAAAGGTAAAACATAGCAACCGCTTCTGTGACAGACATTCTGGTTGGGTAAAAACAGCTTCCATGAGCTTTATTAAAGTATGGTAACAGCATTGTAATGCTGGAAACGATAACTATTTTGACTACCTGTTATAAGTAGTGGCATTAAATATGCCCTGTATTTGTAACGTTATTTGTTATTCCCATTACTGATCCTTTCTGATCAGTGTACCCTGCTGAAAGCAACTATAATGGGCATATGAGTATCACTACAGGGCCACATAGCAAAGTAAGCAGGTGGCCTGGTCTTATGAATAATATATTTTACATCACATGAATGGTGTGAAAGTTGTTATCGCCAACCATGGGTCCTGCTATTCATGTGGGCAGTACTTTGACACATAGCACCTATATAAGCATAGCTGCTGACTACGGACATTGAGGAAACAGGAGCAGAGTAGCAGAATAACATGCCTTGCCACAAAGCAAAACATTGTTCAAGAAAGGTTTGAGGATCACAATCACATTTTTATATTGTCAACCAGGCCTCCATATTCTCAGAATCTCAATCCAGTTCAGTATCTGTGGGATATACTGGAAAAACAAGTCAGAATGATGGAGGCCCTAACTTGCAGGATTCAAAGGATCCACTCGACAGCTTGCTGACAAAAACAAGACTTTCACTGGTGCAATTGAGTGCACGTCATAAAGGGTCAAAACTGTTTGATCAGAAAAAGTGGGGCCTAATCCATGATTGGCAGGTGGTGATGATCTTATAGATGATTGGTACACCAAATGTACAACAAATTTCTGGAGAAACTCACCATTTTCTTCACCTTGCCTCCATAACATTTTCTGAGGTATATGTTATTGAAGGCAATCCGGTCAACAGGACAAGAGTTTGCATTCTGAAAAAAAAATTGGAGAACAAAAAATCAATTGAGTTCTCCATCTTTTGGCACCATGTATGAATTTTAATACAGTTCCCACAGAAAAATAATCATGTGAAGATATGAACTAGTGAGAACAGCGATATCAAGTCTGCCCCACCTTAGCCCATTCAAGGATGCAGTCGAGACAGAAGTAGTGCACACAGTTCTCTGGTGTTGCAACAGGCTGACTGCTGAACGAATTCAGGCAGATGGGACATGCGTCTGCATCTTCATCTGAGCTCATCAGAGCCATTTCAGCAGAGGTCCCACCGACAGCACCATACTCTTTGGTATTTTCATTCTCTTCTTCATCTGATAGTAGTTAGCAGGGGGAAAAGTTAAGGACAATATCAGGGCATAATGCAAAGTGGTCAGCAATTATTCATTGTATGGATATAGTAAACTGCAGATGTAGACCTTTCTCACTGGACTCTGCAGACACACTAGAGCTTTGTGAAATAGCAATGGCATAAACACACACTATGTTTAACACTTTACTGGGCAGAGGCACAGCAGCATTGTTAAACATCTACTTAAAACTCAGGCCATAATTTATAGACATCAGACACTTATTTTACGAGTATCAGAGACAGAAATTCGAGAATATTGGCACTGTGGTTAAATTATATATGAATCTTATAACATCTGGAAAAAAAACATCTTGGACAGCAACTTTAATTTCATCTCTTACCATCCAACTCTTCATTCACTTCTTCCCCATCATCAGCTTCCTCCTCTCCTTCTGGGTGGCACTCATCTTCTTCCTCACTACTGTCAGATTCTTCCTCCTCAGACTCTTCATCATCAACAGAGTCATCTGGGATTAAAATACAAATAAAGCATATTTTTTTGTTTAAAACCTTTCCTGTGGAAAAATGGTCAACTAAGAGAACAAATCAAAAGTAAGTTGTTCACGGTAGGTGACTTTTTTTTTTTTACATTTCTCTTATTCTCATAACAATCAATGATGATTCTCTTATTGGACGAGCTACCTGAGATGGCCCATAGTGCAGCGTTTTTTCCTTTGCTGTGAGATGCAGAATCATTTATCAACTCATCTTGGTTGTCATCGTCGTCCATGGTTGATCAAAGTCCTGAGCTACTCTTTTTGAATAAACCTGCAAAAAAACAGAGGTAAAAACATTACTTGTGAACTTGGTGTGGGCTGCTGGGTTTTTTCTAGTGTGTAAACTCTAAGGACAACGTTTGGTCAAACATCAAGTCAAGTGGTAGTTATGAAGCCGAAGTTCTCAATATACACGTGGAAGCGTCCTTCGTCGAAGGAAAGGAGAGAAACGATAAGCAGCATGCACTCTTGGTCTATGGGTTTCATTTACAGTTCGAGTTGACAGACCGTGACAGACGTAACCTGCTCTGACCAAATACAACTCAGACTTCAAAGCCTAACGGAGGTCGAGGCGTGGTCATTCACAAAACGTTTCTTCTGTTTACCGACAAATACGGATACGTTACCCAACATGCGACTGGCTAACGTGCCGAGCATGCTAAAGCTACATTTGTAAACAAAAAATCCGAGCAGGAAACAATGAACTGTTGAACGTTTTTCAGCGATGTAACGAGAGGAATTACTGTACATGTCGACACCATCCATCTGCAAACGGACATGTGTGTGGCTCTACCCTGTTCCCTTGCTTTCAATGAGCATATTTGGTTAGCTAGTAGCATTAGAGTCAGTGTAGCATATAAGCTAGCCACAGCTTGGGCAACAGCTAAATTTAGAAAGCACCACTTCCATGCCCGATTGTGCCCTGGGCTGAAACACTCAATGTGTGTGTTACGTCAAGTTTTGAACAAATTAACGTCACCGTATAAATCACATTGAATGATTTGGCAGAAAATTCAGACCTTCTCAATGAAGTCGCTTTAGGTGTGCTCGGTGATTTGACGTCTCCACGGTCGTTGAGTGACACGACCGGCTGGACACACCGGAAACGGCCGAGCACTGTGCGATCAACGGGACTTAAAGAGACAGGACGGCACAGAGCTGTCGAGTGTTTACTGCTGTGGCACTCGACATGTGTTCCACAATGACTCGTGTGTTCAATCATCGTCAGAGGAAACACAAAGTTAACCCGCGCTATCGCCTTCACAACAATGTATGGTCTTTGTTTGTATCAACGAATGTCAGGCTGCACAAGGCCACCGAGTAAAAGCCCTCTCCTTTAACAGACATTCTCTCATTAATGCTGGACATCATGGACCTCGAAAAGCTTTGCATCAAGTCCAAAATGATGCTACACATCAAAGGCATAGTCAATTAAGTTAGTGATCGCATTTAGCTTGATTGAGCTAATAAGGATAATATTCTAAATATCACAGACATAAGGATTATACATAGGGATTACAATAAAAAGTATAGAA